>JAASFS010000802.1:0-11954 GCA_023333865.1 Globisporangium perplexum | reverse complement strand
TGCCGAGTTCGTGCAGTGGATGTTCGCGAACGCTCCAGAAGTGCTGAATATGGAGGACTTGCGCGCTGGGGCGGAGTACATGCCCGCGCTCCTCGCCCACATTCTGGACCAACCTCCAGTCGAGTGATCGTGCGAAGGACGAGGACGTGTCTGTGCGTCGGTGTGTCATCTCCACGAACCAGATCGGAGTCCAGCAACTCCGCTCCGATACACCAGACAGAACAACCACAACCTATTAGCTGTGCGCGGGCATCATCGCTTGAACGCGAGTCTGGTACATTCATTAACTGATGCGATGAACTCCAGAGTTGAACATTACCGCAAAGTGTGTTGAGCTGAGAGCGTTCGAGCCCAATTCAATTGTATCGATAGTGACAAAAGCGAGGCAAATTGATCTGTCGACGTGCAGATAACAGTATTTCTTTTCGCGCGTCACAAGCACTCTATTTTGTCACTATCTCAAATAATGGTTGGTCTCCAGCCATTGATTTGACCACGTTCGCGTCCAAAAGGTCACACATCGCTCGACGCTCGACGCTCCGCTTCCAGGCAGGCAACACTCTGACGCACTAGCAGCGATGGCGCGACCGAAGGGCAAGGGCAAGAAGAGCGCTCCGGCGGCGGCCTCCACCGGCAGCGCGAAGAAGGCGAAGGCGACGGCGGCTGGTGGCGGCAGCCGCCAGAAGCGCAAAGCGACGGCCGCTGCCGCCTCCGCAGGCAAGGGCGTCGCGCGCGACGTGTACTCGGACGACGAGGACGACGCGCTGGAGGAGCGCCGCAACGCCAAGATGGACATCGACGGCGTGTACGAGTACGAGCAGCCGGAGACGTTCGAGAACGACTCGGAGATCGACGAGGACGAGGCGTTCGACTCGGACGACGAGCAGGCGTACGGCAGCTTCTTCCAGAAGAAGGGCGTGAAGCAGGCGGTCCGCCGCGCGGCTGCTGGCAGCGACGTCAGTGGTGACGAGGAGAACGCCGACGACGTTGACGAGGAGGAGGAGGCCGGCGGCAGTGGCGACCTCCTCTCCGACATGCTCGGCACGGCGCCGGCGAAGCGCTTGTCCACCCGCAACGACGACGCCGACACGGACGACGCGGACGACAGCGCTCTCGAGAACAGCGACGACGAGGACGGCGATGCGGCGCCGAAGAACCTGTCTGCGCTCGCGGACGGACTGGTGCCGGAGCGCAAGAAGAAGAAGGTGGCGGAGATCCGGTTGGATGGCGTGGGCGGCGCCAGCACAGGCAGCGAGCTCACACTGAGCGCGCTGCTGGGCGGCGCCGACGCGGACACGAGCACGGGCAATACGAACGGTCTGAACCTGAGCAAGGTGAAGAAGCAGGTGCGCGACTTGGAGACCGACGGCAGCGCGGCGCTGCAGGCGGCGGTCGCGCCGGTGCATGAGGAGCGCGCGACGCGCCGGATCGCGTACGAGGAGAAGAAGAAGGACGTGGACCTGTTTCAGACGGTGGTGCGGCGCAACCGGCAGAAGGAGACGATGGACTTCCGGGAACAGACCCCGAAGATGGAGAACCTCACGGCGGCGTCGCTGACGAGCAAGTTCTCGGCGCAGACGGCGATGGAGAAGGACGTGGAGGCACTGCTGAAGGCCGGCGACCTGAGCGACCGCGCGATCGCGAAGGACGAGCAGGAGGAGCTCGAGCAGAAGAAGGTGTCGAAAGAGGAAGTGATCCAGCGGCAGCAGGAGCTCGCCAAGATGCGCGCGCTGCTGTTCTACGAGGAGCAGAAGCAGAAGCGCGTGAAGAAGATCAAGAGCAAGCTCTACCACAAGATCCGCAACAGCCAGGACAAGAAGCAGGCGGAGAAGCAGCGCAAGCAGCTGCGCGAGCTCGACCCGGAGCTCGCGGACCAGCTCGACCAGGAGATGGCGGAGAAGCGCGCCGAGGAGCGCATGACGCTCAAGCACACGAACACGTCCAAGTGGGTGAAGCGCCAGCTCAAGCGCGGCACACTGGCAGACAACGACACGCGCGGCGCGATCTCGGAGCAACTGCGTCGCGGCGAGGAGCTGCGGCGCAAGGTGCATGCGGCAGACAGCGACGACGAGGACGACGCGGCCGGCGACTCGAGCGATGAGGAGGACGGCGTGGATGCCGTGACGCGGCTGCAGAAGCGTCTCGAGAAGCAGGCCGGCGCGCTCGTGATGGAGATCGACCACGACGAGGCGAGCGCGAGTCAGACCAAGGGGCTGCACGGCATGAAGTTCATGCAGCGCGCGATGCAGAAGCAGCGCGAGAAGACTCGAACGGAGGCCGAGAAGCTGCTGCGCGAGCTGAAGGGCGAAGACGGACTGCTCTCAGACGGCGACGAGCTCAGCTCCGGCGACGAGAGCGGCGCGAAGAAGAGCGCTGAGGCCGCGCAGAGCAAGAAAAGCAAGAAGGCGAACGTGGCGGCCACCGCGGAGGACAAGGAGGTGGTGGCGAAGGCGTTGCCCAAGGGAGCACTGCAGACCGGCAGCGTGAGCATGGACAAGGGGCTGTCGGCGCGCGCATCGGGTGCGATCGCCGTGGACCTCGGCGACGGAGCCGGCAAGAGCATGGTGCCGGGCGTCGCGGCTGGCGGAGCTGGTGCGGCGGCGGCGGGCAAGACGATCGAGCTCGGCGCGAAGGCGAAGGGGAAGACGGTGTCCGGCAGCAAGGACACGTCCGCGCCTGAGCCGGAGCCCGCGGAGACGGAGGAGAACCCGTGGCTGAGCACTGCGGCGGCGTCGACGAAGAACAAGAAGCGCAACAAGAAGCCGGCGGGTAAGAAGGACCAGAGCGGCGCGAACGTCGCGAACGCGATCGAGTCGCTGTCCAAGTCGGTGTCGAAGGACGCGGCGGCGGCCGCTGCTGGGAATGCGCTCTCCGTGCTCACGGGCGGAGCGAAGGCGAGCAGCAAGAAGCGCAAGCTCGAGCAGACGAGCGTGGACGGTGGCGCCTCGCCCGCGGACAGCGGCGACGCGAAGAAGGCGAAGCGGAGCGCGACACCCGCGAAGGACGGCAAGCCGACGCAGGACGAGCTCGTGCGGCGCGCGTTCGCGTTCGCCGACGAGGATGAGAACGAGATCGCGCGCGAGAAGGAACTGATCGCGGCGCAGGACACGGACGCGAAGAAGGGAGCGGAGATCGCCAAACTCGTGGGCATGAGCGGCTGGGGTAGCTGGGCGGGCGAGGGCGTGAAGGTGTCGTTCCGGCAGAAGGCGCGCGAAGCGCAGGCGAAGAAGCTCGCGGCGGACACGAAGAAGCAGGTGCTGGCGAACCGCAAGGACGCCAAGATGGAGCGCGTGCTGATCAGCGAGAAGAAGGACAAGCGCGCCGCCAAGTTCGCGGTGCAGGACGTGCCGTACCCGTTCACGTCGCGCGAGGAGTACGAGATGGCGATGCGCAACCCGCTCGGCAGCGACTGGAACACGCCCGCGTCCACGAGCGCGCTGACGGTGCCGAAGGTCATCAAGCGCGCCGGCACGATCATCAACCCGCTCGCGCTCACGAAGGCGGACAAGAAGGAGGCGAAGAAGGAGCTGACCAAGCAGCGCAAGGCCAAGTTCTGAGAGCCGAGCCCGCGTGCGTGAAGCTCGAGCTTCGGCAGCAGCAGAGCAGGAGAGCAGGGGAGATAGACTTCGTATCAACAGCAAGTAGTGCGTGCGTTCGTCAAGGTCGTCAGGCACGAGCGAGTGCGTCACGCAAGACGACGACGTCCATTGAACTCGCGACTACAGTCGCCACTAGCTACAGACACGCACGCGCCGCGCTGGCGGTCGACAACAGAGAGGAACATCACGACACGACACGCGCTGTCTACGCCATCCACCCGGCGGCCACCGCGAGCGCCGCAGAGACGCCGATCAGCAGGCTGGAGGCGCGAGATGCGGTCGGCGGCGCCGGCGAGCTCTGCGTCAGCACCTCGGACGCTGCGGGCGTTGACACCGCCTTGACGGTCGCGCTGCTGCCGCTCGTGTCGCTCGCCTTGACGGCGCCGGCGGTCGCGGACAGCGAGCTGCCGGTCGTGTCGGTGAACGACTGCGCGGAGCCCGGGTAGGTGATCGTGAGGTTCGCGAGCACCTTGACGCCGGTCGTCGAGAGCGCGCGCGCGAGCGCCTTTTTGAAGATCGCGTAGAGCTCCGAGTCGCTGTCGTACGGCACGCCGGCCTGCTGCGCGGCGTTCACGTCGCGGCGCCACGACATGAGCGCGTGGAACTCGACCGGGGAAGGCGCCGGCGCACCGTCCGCCATATCCACCGAGATCTTGAGCAGCGTCTCGACGACCGCCTTGAGCGGCATGTCGCCGAGCGAGCACGCCGGGAAGTCCGCCATGGCCACGGCCGTGATGATCGCCATGCACTCGGGCGTCTGCACCATGAGCGTGATGTCCTGCGCGGTCGGCACCTTGCCCGAGTACGGGAAGATCTGGTACCCGCTCTTCTCCATGCACGCCACGAAGAGCTTCTTGTTCTTCGCGTACACGGCGTTGATGCGCTCGGCGACCATGTCGGGGCACACGAGGTTGTCGGTCACGCGGAACGTGTCCGAGTTGACCTGCGCCGAGTGGATCGGCACGGGCGACGGCGACGGCGCCGGGGTCGTGGCGACCGCGGTGCTGCTGCTGCCCGCGCTGCTCGCCACCGTCGGGGTTTCTGTGGCGGCTTCTTCGGTCACGACGGGAGTGGGAGTAGGCGTCGCCTTCTTGGCCGTTACCGCGCTGTCGCCGGCGAGCAGCAGCGTCAGCGCCAGCACCAGCGCGAGCAGCCGCGAGAAGCTCCGCTTCGCTGCCATTGTGTGTGAAGCTGCGAGGCGGCGAATGCGGGAATGACCTGTGGCGGCGCCGACTGGCGTCTCCGGTGCACAGACCGACCAGCGGCGGCAGTCGCGAAAGGATTCCCTTCGTTCCCCCGTCGCGGTCCGCTCTTCGCGCATGTTGCAGTGACGTACATGTCGGCCAACGTGGCACTCAAACTGCCGTTTACTTGGGTTTTGTATGCCTTCTGAACTGAATTCAAAAGAGTCAGATTATTACTATGAACGTTTGTATGCCGAAATCATCCCCTGTGCTGCCGCATACATCTGTGAGCAGCGCCGGCGCCAACACCTGCTCGACCCTGTTCGCGTCCTTCGGACTCATGCAGTGCCCGGCTGGTGCTCGGCCGCTTACCTGCATGCCATCACAGAGCGACACACACACCTTCGTGTGTGCGCCAGTCGCCCGCTCGCTCATCGCACCCCGCTTCAACGATGGAGAGACCGAGCGCGACAACAGAACGATGAACGGCTCGAAGGACAGCAGCGCACAACGCCTTTACACTCACACGCACAAGCTCATCACGCAGCCTCCTTCGTTATGCGCTCCCGAGCGTCACCGCGGCAGCAGCGCCAGCAACGGAAAGCGCGATCCACGCGACGCCGAGCGGCGCCGGAGCGTCTGAGCTCACTTGCACGTGAATCGCCGAGCCGCTCGAGTCGTCGTTCGAAGGCGACGCCGGCCGCACTGTACCGATCACGCTGTCCTCCTCGCCGCCCGAGCCGTTCTCGCCGCCCTGCAGCATCAGAAACGAGATGTCGCCGCGCGTGTACGTGCCGTTCGCCAATTGGTACTCGAGCGTGAGGTCTGCGCCGACGCGCACGGCGTTGCCAGCGAGCGCCTTCGCGAGGTTCGTCTTGTACTCAAGGTAGAGCGTCGAGTTGCCGTCGAACGGCACACCGGCCTCCTGCGCCAGGTTCACGTCGCGGCGCCAGTACATGAGCTGCTGGAAGCGCTCGTCGGACGCCGCCTCGCGGCCCTCGGCGACGTCCACCATGATCTTGAGCAGCGTCTCGGTCGCGCTCTTGAGCGGCAGCCCGCCGAGGTCGCACGTCGGGAAGTTCGCGAGCACGACCGCCATGAAGATCGCGGCGCACGCCGGGGACGTGGCCATGGCGTGGATCTGCTTGGTCGTCGGGTGCGAGCCCGACGGCGGGTAGATCTGGTACACCGCGTCCGACACGCATTCGTCGAAGATCGCGCGGTTCTTCGAGTAGATCGCGTCGATCTTGTCCACGACGATGTCGGGGCAGATCTTGTTCGGCACGAGCTGGAACGTGCTTGAGCCCGGCGTCGCGGTCGCGATCGGCGCGAACGTCGGGGTGGCGGTTGGAGCTGCGGTCGGAGCGGCTGTCGGCGCTTCACCCACGGTCGTGGCGCTGGCGGAGGAGCCCGACGCGCTGCCCGCAGCATGAGCAGGTGCGGCAGGAGCAGGAGCGGCGCTCGCAAGTCCGGGAGCGACCACCTCCGGCGCGTTGCTGGCGCCTGCAGCGGATCCGCTCTGCGCGTCGGCGTGCGCGGCGAGCACCGCGACAGCCGCCAGCAGCAGCGCCTTGAGCGGGTTCTGGAAACGCATCGCGTGCGGTGCGAGTAGCGCGAAGGAGGTGGGGGAGAGCGGCGGCAGCTAGCGCTCCTGCTGCTCAAGTGCGCGAATGAGCGCGAGCGAGCGACGGACCGCACCGAGAGCGAGCGCGGCGGCAGCGAGCCCGCGCCGCCTGCTGTTTCTCACACCATCCGTGCCATCAGGAGTCTCGCGGCGTCGCGTGCTCTCTCTCTCTCGCTCGCTCGACGATGCGCTTGGGATCCCTCCAAGCGCCGTCTCTGGACGAGAGGCGCTCGCTCACGCACACGGCGCCGCAGCAGAGACGACATGCTGCAGATGAGCTGATGGCGGCGGCAAGTGGTGTGGCGCACACACACTATCGGCATGTGTTGACACGCATCCAAACGCGTCGATTGCAATCTCGACTTGGAGGAGGACACCAAAGGCGATGCATAGCTCATCCTGGACGGCGCCAATCGGCTGCGGCAATCGCCCATGATCACCGGCGCCGCTCACACCCGAATCCGCCGCGCAAGCCCCAGGTCGACCCGCGCACGCGAAACACACGCTCCGAGAACCACCATGCCCAAGATCATCCGCGTCGGCGTCGCGCAGACCGCGACCAAGGACTTCGACTTCCAGGCGACGCTCCAGCGCTTCCGCGCGCTCACGGAGGAGGCGGCGGCCGAGGGCGTGCAGTTCCTGCTCTTCCCGGAGGCGTTCTTCGGCGGGTACCCCAAGCACACCAACTTCGGCGCCGTCGTGGGGCTGCGCGCCGACCAGGGCCGCCGGGACTTCGCCAAGTACTTCGGCGGCGCCATCGCGATCCCGTCGCCCGAGGCGGACGCCATCGCGCAGGTCGCGCGCGACACTGGCGTCGCCATCGCCACGGGCGTGATAGAGAAGGACGGCTCGACGCTCTACTGCTCCGTGCTCTACGTCGACCCGATCGTGGGCGTCGTGGGCAAGCACCGCAAGCTCATGCCGACGGCCTCCGAGCGCCTCATCTGGGGCAACGGCGAGGGATCGGAGGAGAACCTGCGCGCGCAGACCATCCGCTTCGCGAGCGGCGAGACGGTCGCGGTCGGCGGCGGTGTGTGCTGGGAGAACATGATGCCGCTGCTGCGCTACAACTACTACAAGCAGGGCATCCAGCTCTACACGGCGCCGACGGTCGACGCGCGCGAGAACTGGCTGCACACCGTCGTGCACATCGCGATGGAGTCGCGCTGCTTCGTGCTCTCGGCGAACCAGTTCGCGACCACGGCGGACTACCCGGCGTGGCACCAGGAGGTCATGCGTGAGACCCTGCGCGGCGGCGGCAACAGCGGCGCCGCGCCGGAGTCCGGCGCGCTCGCGGACGACACGGAGATCATCGGCGGTGGGAGCTGCATCATCTCGCCGCTCGGCCAGGTGCTCGCCGGCCCGCTGCGCAAGAAGCAGGGCGTCCTCACGGCCGAGATCGACTTGGACGACGTCGTCGGTGCGCGCTTCGACCTGGACCCGACCGGCCACTACGCGCGCTCGGATGTCTTCAGCCTCCAGGTCAACACCACGAGCAGCAGCTGAGCAGAGGAGGGTGTGAGTGCATGAGTTCGTGGCGTGCATCCAAGACAAGGTACTACGATCCATCCGCCCTACACACGCTCCAGTGAGCGGAGAGCCGCCGGAGCTCAGAGCACGCCCGTGACCTGCGACTCGTCCTCGACCGCGCTCACGACCGGGAACATCTTGTCGATGTCCTCCTCGGAGATGCCGGCGTCGCGCAGCCGCTTGCGCGCGAGCATGTTCTCCTCGACGACCTTGAGGCGCTTGAGCGTGTTGTCGTAGCGCAGCCCCTCGATGCGCAGGTCGGACTCGCGCTTGCGCGCCTCGAGCTCGTCCTCCGTGAGGTCGGCCCAGGACAGCGCGCCGTCCGCGTCGCCGCCCACACCGCTCGGGCCCTTGCCGGCGGCGGCGCGCTTGCCCTCGCTCTTGACGAACTTGTGCTTGGCGCGCCGCGCCTTCCGCCAGAGGTACTCGTCGTCGCTGTCGCTCGGGACGTAGCTCGGGTCGCGCTTGAACTTCTTGAGGTTGTGCCGCTTGTTGAACGACGCGAGCCAGCCGTTGGAGAAGTTGGGGCGTTGCTCCGGCGAGATGCGGAGCTTGTCGCAGAACGCGAGCGCCTTCTGCTTCACGAGCTCGCCCGAGATGCGGATGTCCTTCTGGTCGCAGTCGATGACCCAGATGAGCAGCTGCTCGTCAAGCTTGGGCTGCTTGACGCTGCGGCGCTTGCGCAGCTTGCGCTGCGCCTCCTCGAGCGTCTTGAAGCTCTTGCCGCGCGTGAGCGCGTACGAGATGGACGTCTGCGACGGCTCGTACGCCATCGCGAACGTCTCGCGTGCCCACTGCGCGAGCTGCTGCTGCGTGAGCTTCGGGTCCGCGCGCGCCTTCTGGCAGATCTCGAAGCGCTGCTCGATCGTGAGGTTCTGCCGCCGCCCCTCGGTCATGCGACGCCGCGACTTGGCGACCGCACCGCCAGCGTCCGCTGCGGCGTGCGCGCTGCTGCTGTTGCTGCCGGCGCTGTCGTCGCCGTCGATCGGAGAGCCGGGTGCGTTGCTGCTGCCGCCGACGCCGCCGCCGCCGCCGCCGGTGGTGGTGGTGGTGGTCATGAGCAGCAGCGGCTCGCTCGCGGCCGTCGCCATCTCGACATCGGTGTCTGCTTCGCCACTCATATCGTACTTACTCGGAGTCTCTTCTCTCTGTGTCTTGCGTGGCCGACGATAAGAAGGATTATGATGCAAGTAGAGGTCCTCTTCATATTCTTTGCGAAGTTGCTAGACGTTGGAAAACGTATAGTGACGAAACTCAGGAACTGTCCTGCTTTGCTCTTGAAAAGCGCGCGAAAACAAGAATTTGAATGATTTTGAATTGCCGATCCCAAGATGCTGAGATGCTGTCCGCGGTTTGTCGGCGACTCGCTGTGCAACATGGCGACACTGCTCACTGCGCCGCTGGCGCGCTGCTGCTGCGCGACGCGAAGTTCCAGCCCTTGAGCTTGAGTTCGTGCAGCTGGTCCTGCAGCACCTTCGTCAGTTCGATCGTGCTCGCGAGCACGCTCTTGAGCTCCTCTTGGACCTGCGAGCGATCCGGCGGCGTCTTCGCCACACCTCGCTTGCCGGAGGTTCCGCTGGCGCTGCCGCCCGCGAGCAAATCGGCGATGGACCCGTTGAGGCTACTGCGCGTCAAGCGAGCGTTTGCTGTAGCTTTCGGCGCTGCGTCGTAGCGCGTCGACTGTTTTGATCCGCTGTGGTTCGCTTTCGCCGAGGACGGTCTGGCTGTTGCTGATGCTGTTGTGGCGGTGGTGCCGGTCGGACGAGAGCTGCTGCTAGGGTGGACTTGTTGCGCCATGCCGATCGGGACCGTCGCAAGTCTCTCGAACTCGCGCAGTGCACACACCACAGCCAAGAGTCAAGGAGGCAGAAGCGGACTCGCTCCTCGTAGCGCACATGCACATACAACTCGGTGGAGAGAGATCGTGTGGAAGGGATATGGAAGGTCTCCACCGACACCACCCGGTCGTTCGCTGGCGACTCGACGACCTTGATCATGTGAACGCCCTCGCGGTCCTGTGATTCGTGGCGAGCATCGCGAGAGAGTCCGTGAAGGCTGTTCGCACGGGCGAAAGACGCAAAACCGCACCGGTGCGAGCATGAACAGTTTCTTGCTTCCAGCGCTCGCGAGCATCTTGTTCGCTTGGTCCTAGTGAAAAGCAACTCGTGCAGTATGTCAGCGAGCAGGACGTCGGCTTTCTGGTGATCGCTGGTGCGTGATCGATCGTTGGCTAGCGTTATAGCTAGCGACGTACGATCTTGAGCGAGATCTTTTTCTTGTACTCGGTCTCCTCGCGCAAGAGCTCGAGCTGATGCAAGTCGCACGGCCGAACACCGCACAGACCGACGTGAGAGGAGGCAGTTCTGCGCTCGACACCCACACACGAAATGCGCGCACCGCGAACTCGCGGTCTCGAGTCTTCTTCCTCTCTGCCGCCGCCTTCAAGTACGACAACGACACCGCCGCGGCGGCGCGATGGTCCTGTCGACCTCGCGTATCTGGATTACCGTCCTCTTCGAGGTGAACATCGGGCTTTGCGCGCACCGGCGGCGCTGATGCAGGGCGGAAGTGCTTCGACGACGACGACAGCGCTTCAAAGCACATTCGCCAGCAGTTCGATGAGCGCTCGATGCTCGACGACGCGAGTGGAGCACACATGATGGAGCACTTGTCAGCAGCGACGCTGTACCTCTCGGTGGTGGCGCTAGTACAGCCTGGTGCTGCCTGGAGAACTTGAGCTCGCGTATTGCAGCGGCGCCAAACTCGTCGCCGACATCGTCGTTGCTGTCGCTATCGTCGTCCTCCACGACTCCGTCGTCATCGTCGCCGCCGTCGTCATCGCTGCTGTCGTTGTCGCTGTCGCCGTTTGCAGAGACATCGCCAGATCGCCCGTTGGTGGGGGTGAGCTGGCGCGGACGAGCTAACCCAGCGGGCGGGAACAGCGATGCGATCGAAGCCGGCGATGATGTGTGCGACGCCGACGCCGACGGCTTGGCGCTCATGGGGCGAGGTCGAGGCGGTTGCGCGCTCATCTTGAAGAGGTTGTCTGCCTGTTTGACCTTGTCCATAGGCGACGTCTTGGTTTTTGTGTGCAGGGATTTGTTCACTGGCAAAAAGCGGGTGACGAGCAATGCCGCAGGCGATGGAGGAGAGCGCCTCGCCTGAGCGCGCGCCAGACGCAGACAGCGAGGCGCCGCCGGGAGCTCCCGCTGCAGCCCAAGGAGAGACCCCCGAGATAGTGCGCGTCGAGCCGCCCGATCTCTACCACGACGACTGGCGCGCCTGGTTCCGGCACCTCGAGGAGTACTCGCGCGCCTCCAAGCAGCTGATTCGCGTGCGCGAGGTCATGAGCTGCGTGCAGCGGAACAAGCGACTCAGCCGGTCCAAGTCCGCGCTGCGCGGCGAGCGCCTGCGGCTGGTGCCGGAGGAGTGGCACGCGTACCAGCGGACGTACATCTGCACGCACGGCTGGCGACCGCGGTATCGCGGCGAGAACATTCGCCAGCGGCGCCAGAGCCGCTACACGGAGTGTCCGTTCCGCTTCATCGTCCAGGTTGTCGAGAGAGGCGACGACGGCTGGTGTCTCAAGGTCAAGAATGGACTCTTCCGCCACAACCACAACGTGGACGACGACAGGTTCGGGGCGTATCCGATGCTCGGCGAGGAGAGGAGCGCGGCGGCGCGGCGGCGGCGAGCGCGCCAGACGTCAGAGGCGGCGGGCGACACAGGGTCTGAAGACGACGCCGAGGCGGCAGCCTTCGAAGCGGAAGAAGAAGAGGAGGAGGAGGAGGAAGATCACAGCTACGAGCATGACGCGAGCGCTCCCGAGCAGCCATCAGTTCCCCAGAAGGCACGAGCATACCCCCCACGAGCGATACCAGCCTCACCAGCTACACCACCAACACCCACTGGAGTGACAGCACCAACAGCTGCGCCAGCACCAACTGTGTCTGCGCAGACGAGAACCACAGAACAGTCCCCTGCTCCGTTCGCGTCGCCACCCGCCCGGTCGCTCGG
>JAASFS010000801.1:0-11963 GCA_023333865.1 Globisporangium perplexum | reverse complement strand
CTACAAGATCAGTTTTGCGTAATTAGTCACCGCGGTTCCGATTATTTAGCTGGCGTCTTGCATCTCGAAAGCAATGAGCACCCGCAAGACAAGGGACCCAACATCAGATCTCTCGTAGAAGGCACTGCGCCACGAGCAAGAACGGCAGCTACAGGCAGCGGCTCTGCTGCGGGTTATTTGCAAGAGTTCGCCAGCTTTGGGAATGCAGCACAATGGCGCAATAAAGTGTGCAGCTGAAACAATTCGTCATGATTTCCCCCCGAATCACGGCTCCACAACTACTCATTACCGCCGCAAAGAGCCGCTCACGACTGCCCCACTTCCCGACGAACCCACCATCGAACACCCGCACCACAAAGCCCCGGAGAACTCCATCAGAACGCACGCTCGCCCCGCTCTCACCCTCCATGTACACGACCAAACGCAAGCCCCATTATGCTATCCGCCACCTCCGCAGACACACCCCAGGCTCCTTCTCTCGGTCGAAGCCACTCCGACACTGCTCTACAAGTGCTCGGTGATCGATCGTTCTTCTTGTCGATCACGGCGTTCGCACCAGGCATCCCATTCTTCGCGCTTCAAGTCAAGCGCCAGCTCAAGTGCGCTCAGCCTGGAGCGTATGCGCTCTATGCCTCGACGGAGCTTAGCAAGATTCCACCAGAAGACATCGAGCTCTGGCAGACCGCCGTCCTCACGGACGACAAGCGCACGCTCGAGGTGTTGCACCTGCTGATTTGTCTGCAGTCAGGCGTCAGGCGACAAGTGCACGCGATAACACAAGGGCTGTTCAGCTCCGCGCTCTCGCGAGCTGTGATGACGAGGGACACATCGCTGCTCGAGTGGATCCACGCGAAGAACAACTTCTTCTGGTACCCGGTCGGAGCGGCGTACGACCAAGTGCAGATCGAGCTGGGTGTGCAGGGCGACTTTGAGATGGCCCAACGGCTGCACGAACGCCGGTATGACGTCTCCGAGGTGACGAACGGTGCGGCGATGGGCGGTCGACTCGACGTGCTGCAGTTCCTCTGCGGCCTCGATCGGATGAGAATCACCAACCCAAGGCTTGCCCAGCACACAGCAGCGAACGGCTATCTCCACGTGCTCGAGTTCCTGATCCGATCCTGGAGTTCGATTTGATGTTCCCAAGCAACATGGGGGAAGCATTCTCAAGAGCGATCGAGGCTGGGCACCTCCACGTTGTCCAGTACTTGCACGAGAACGGCTACATGTGCAAGTTCGACGACATGGTCGTCGCTGTAGCGAACGGCCATCACGGTGTCGTGAGGTATCTGCACGAGGACGGTATCGGGAACAGGAGCGACATGGCACTGAACAAGGCGTTAGCTAACGGCCAGCTCGAAATCGCCAAGTTCCTGATCGTCACTGGAGGGATGCGCGGTTTGAACTACGAGTTTGCCAAAGTGCTGGTGCAGAACGACGACCTCGGGATCCCTCAGTTCATGTGCGAACATGGAAGCGACGACGACATCTACTCTGCGCTGTGGATCGCGTTGGAGTGCAGAAACGTCAACCTCGCCAGGTTCCTGTACGCACTCAACCCGACCGCCTGCGCTCGTGGGAGGGGCGATCTGTCGTCAAGTGCAGCGGAGAAAGGGAGTTTGGAGTTCATCGAGTTCTTCCACGAGTGCGCAGACCCCGCTTTCTTCGACTCGAGAGCGATCCACTGCGCAGCGGTGAATGGCCACCTCGACGTCGTCAAGTCCCTGCACGAGAACCGATACGAGGGATGCGACCTCTTCACGCTGCAGAGTGCGGGCAGGAACGACCACCAGCACATCGTCGACTACCTCTGCAAACATCGTCTAGTTATGGTCAACGGCGAGCAGTAAGGATATGAGCTTTGTCGTAGCGATCTTGAGCTTTCTGTGTCGCTGGCAACCTGTATTCTCAAGCAATACGCATATCTGAGCACAACGAGTTCGAGAAGCTTCGAGTCGGAGTGCACCGGATGCGAGAAACGTCGAGTGTATCATGCTTGACTCTTCTCGACAAAGCTGTGGTCGCCATCTCCCCGCCGCTCATGCGGACACCGCACCTGAGAAGCAGCCGAGTTCGTTGTTGCAGAAGTCGTGGACTGGGAGTGGCTCTGTCGAGACGATGTCCACGTTGTCCAGTCACTACAGCGAGAGATCAGCCAATATGTGAGAACCCTCTATATATTATTCGTATACAGGGTGAGTTGCCCGCTTATCGCTGCTAATGTAGGAATACATTAGATCCCCCACATCCAAGCACCATGGTGCGCGTCGCGGTCGTGGGCTGCGCGCACGGCATGCTGGACGACATCTACGCCACCGTGCGGCACGTGGACGCGCTGTCGCCGGAGCGTCCCGTGGAGCTGCTGCTCTGCTGCGGGGACTTCGAGTGCATGCGCAACGCGCGCGACCTGGCGACGCTCGCGTGTCCGCCCAAGTTCCGCGCGATGCACGCGTTCCACGCGTACTACAGCGGCGCGAAGACGGCACCCGTGCTCACGATATTCGTGGGCGGCAACCACGAGGCGTCCGGGTACCTCTCAGAGCTGCACTACGGCGGCTGGGTGGCGCCAAACATGTTCTACCTCGGCGCGGCAGGTGCCGTCTCGGTCGCGGGGCTGCGCCTCGCCGGGCTCTCCGGCATCTTCAAGGCGCACGACTACGCAGCCGGACGCTTCGAGCGGCTGCCGCTCGACGCCGGGTCGCTGCGCAGCATCTACCACGTGCGCGAGCTCGAGGTCTTCCAGCTCTCGCACCTGCAGCCGACGGCAGCGCGCGGCCACCCGCGGCTCGACGTCTTCCTCTCGCACGACTGGCCGCGCGGCGTGGAGCAGCACGGCGACGTGCGCGCGCTCGTGCGCCGCAAGCCGTTCTTCCAGGACGAGATCCGCACCAACTCGCTCGGCAGCCCCGCGGGCGAGCTGCTGCTGCACCAGCTCAAGCCCAAGCACTGGTTCGCCGCACACCTGCACGTCAAGTTCGCGGCGATCGTGCGCCACGGCGTCGCCGGCGACGGCGCCGAGAAGACTGAGGGGGATGGGACGGAGCAAGTGACCAAGTTCCTGGCGCTCGACAAGTGCCTCCCGCGCCGCGAGTTCCTGCAGGTGCTCGACATCCCGACCGACGGTGATGGCGACGGTGGTGACGCCGACGCGTCACGCGCGCCAGGCGCGCCGCATAAGATCATGTGCGACATGGAGTGGCTCGCGGTGCTGCGCGCGACGCACCACCTGGCGTCCGCGAGCCGGTACGCGCCGCGCGTGCCGGAGCAGGAGATGCGCGTCGAGGCGAGCGACGTCGAGTGGGTGCGCGCGCGGCACCGCGCGTTCGTGGCGGAGAAGGGCCTAGACAAGGCGGACGGCGAGTGGATCACGGACTTCGTCAAGACGGCGCCGGCGCACGGCGAGGACGCGCGCGCGTGGGACGCCGGCGCGTTCAGCGGGAATCCGCAGACTGACCTGCTGCTCGAGATGCTCAAGCTGCCGCATGTGGTGACGTCGCCGTACGCTGGGGGTGGCGGAAGCGGCGGTGCCAGTGGCGCTACAGGTGTCGCGGTGGCGGATCCGAACGAGATCGACCTCGATGATGACGATGGCGACGATGGCGAGAAGGAGGAGGACGCGAGCATGGACAGCGAGGCAGTTGGCCGGTCGAACTCGAAGGCGTCGGAGGAAGCGTCCAGCGGCGCAGGTCAGGCAGTCGACCCGAACGAAGTCGAGCTGGACGACGATCTCGAATGAGGCTCATAACCTGTTTGAGAACACTCGCACTTAATCGGGTTATCGTCCTTCATGAAGAGCTGGGTGCGCTCGGCGGCGACGCGCGCGCGGCAGCCGGGGCTCGGGCTCCCGCCGCTCGACTACGCGGTGGACGCCGTGCAGCTGTGCGTGGCGGCGGCTCGTCTTGGAGGTTGTATGGTTGGCGCGCTCACGCTCGCAGCAGGTCGCCGGCGCTGCAGGACGCATTCGTGGAGCTCGACTGCGACGCCGAGACGCAGACGTTCCTCGAGGTGGATCTGCGCTGAATGCTGAGGTGCCGACGTGATGCAACGCGGTCTGACGCCGACGAGTGTTGGTCACCAGAGCTGCACGGGCGGCGGCGTGTGGGAGTCGCTGGCGTCCACGGTGCTCGGCGCCTTCTACTCGCTCACGGACGTCAACGGGATGCTCGGACGTACGTGAGCTGCTTGAGGCTGAGTGAAACAAGGCGCTTCCGGACGACGCTGACACGCGCAGCGTAGGCGGACAGATGTTCGTGCTCTCTCGTGCGCAGACGCAGCGGCTGCTGCGCCGCGAGCAGCACGTCGGCGGCACGCTGCTCGACATCGGCGCCGGCGACGGCAACGTGACCGAGGCGCTCGCGGCGCTCGTGGACCAGGTGACGACCACCGAGGTGTCCGGGCCGATGGTCAAGAGCCTCAACCAGCGCGGCTTCAACTGCGTCCAGACCGCCGACCTCGCGCACGAGTTCGTGTTGGGCCGCCAGCCCTACAACGTCATCAGGTGCGATACCGGGAGCTACTCAAGAGAGTGACGCGTCGCTGACGCGCTGTGCTGCCGCGCAGCCTCATGAACGTACTCGACCGCGCAGACAAACCCTGGACGATGCTGCGGCAGATCCGCAGCATGCTCGACCCCGAGAACGTACGACGCGCTGGTGGAGGTGAGAGTGCTAGTGGGGTCTCACGTACGCTTCCGTCTGCCGGCGGGTCTCCAGGGGCTGTTCCTGCTGGCGGTGGTGCTGCCGTTCTCGGCGTTCGTCGAGGTCGGCACGCAGCGCCTGCCGCCCTCCGAGAGGCTCCGCATGCGCGGCGGGTTGTGCCACGAAGGCGCGTCGTTCGAGGCGGCGGCGAACGTACTGCTGGAGAACGTGCTGCAGCCCGCGGGCTTCAAGCTCGTGCAGTTCAGTCGCGTGCCGTACCTCTGTCGCGGCGACCTGCGCCAGCCGTACTACGTGCTCTCGGACGCGATCTTCGTGCTGCAGGTGGACTCGGACGCGGCACCGTCGTCGCCTCGTTAAGCGGTGCGCGATCTGAGCTGATGACGGTCGCGCCGCCACGAACGCGGCAGTTGACACTCCTGACGAATGCGAACGCGTTCGCCCACGTCTATCTGCACCTTCGACACCGTCAAACTGTCGTTCGGCTTGCAACTGGCACGGGGTTCGTCCGTGGACGGCTGGGTCCCACCATTGCTTATGTTGACGCATAACAAGCTCCCATGGTCGCACGGTACCCGATGCCCACACGTTCGTTGCGGACAGGCGATCTGGTCGTGACATGCCGAAGGATGACAGCACTGGGGGACAGTATCTCGGTCTGTGGCGCGTGTGTCAGGCGCAACAGGTGAAAGCCTTCGCAAGCGAGTCTCGGGGAGGATGCTGCCTGGTCTGCGTCCACGTTGCGTGCGCACCCGTGCGACTTCGGCTCCTTACGGCTACCTTCACCAGGACAAGGCGCTGGATCAGACGGGCTTCGCTCGACTCGGTTGTTGCTTCAGGAGTGCTGCTGTCGCTTGTTGAAAGAGAGTCTTGAGACCTCACTTCTCAACACGCCTCCCACCGAATGACGAGACTCCCAACACCGACTGCTGAGCGCGCATGGCGTCGCGTTGATGCTCTGCTGGAAGACGTCGATCTCGAGAAGCTGCAGCGTCGCAAGGCGCAGAACCGGTCGAGACAGATGCGCTACCGCATTCGGCAGCAGCAGCACGAAGACGAGCTCTCCGAGTGCGTGGCGGGGTTGCGAGCTGAGGTCGAGGCGCTGAGGGCTGCACGCCACGATGCACGCTTCCCAGCCTGGCGAACTCGTGTCAGCAGCGCGAGTCCATCTGAGGCGAGCGTCGAGACATGCCTGCGCACAACGCAAGCATACTTGTCGTGCTTCCGATACGGCTTCTGTTCGTACTCATC
The DNA here is from genome assembly GCA_023333865.1 of Globisporangium perplexum. Taxonomy (NCBI): domain Eukaryota; phylum Oomycota; class Peronosporomycetes; order Pythiales; family Pythiaceae; genus Globisporangium; species Globisporangium perplexum. The sequence continues at coordinate 6,057 of JAASFS010000801.1, read as the reverse complement.
CGGTCCGTGGCTGCCGCTGGCACCTGGAGTCCAATTCGCTGCCGAGGTCGCTGGAGATCGCCAGGTGCGCTTCGTCGAGAGGCACTTCGAGATTGGCGTCACACACGGGAGTTTGCGGGGACGGAACACGCTGCTGGAACAGTGGCGCCGGTACACGACGTGCTTCACGTCCCTCACAGTGCATCCATCATCATTCAAAGTACTCCATCGCGCCGACCAAACCGTCTGTCGCGCGTGCATGAAGTTGCAGATGCGCGTCACTCGCGCCACGCTCGAGAAGATCCTACCGCACGTGTTGTTGGACGCAAGCGTGTGCAAGAAGCTGGTCGGAGCAGTTCTCGAGCTGGACGCTGTCGCGGAGTTGGGATTCAGCGACCAGGGCCGAGTCGTCTCTTACGATACATCCGTGAGCTTCGCCGACGCGCTGCAGCCTCTGCTCGGTTCACTGAAAGTTGTGGCATTTGTGCTGCGCGGCGCGTTCATCTCGCCGACGGGGCAAATCGGACAGGATCTCGTCGGGTCTCCTGCTCCACGCAGTCCGCCGAAGACTCTGGCGCAGACAATGAAGGCTGCAAGTGAAGACACAGATCCGTTGCTCCAGTCGCTACATACAACAGCCACCGAAAAGAGGGACTCTCGGCTCGAGCTGCCGTTCATCCTCGCACCGATGGTCAGGTCCACGTGAGCGCTGCTGTGATGCGAACGAGTTTAGGATAGTGTTGCTTATACGCCGCCGTCGAGCTAGTCTGTGTGTAGTGCGAACTTGCAGGACACAGGCGAGCGGCGTAGAAAGAACGAGCAGAGTCCGGCGAGAAGAAGACCGACGAGCGGAGCAGAGGGTGGAGTTGAAGTGCTCCACCGAGCCAACCAGCAGCCTGTCTCTGCCTGGTGATTCGACGACGACCGTGGTCTTTCGTCGACATCGTCGTCGTCTTCGTTCCGTTGGTCGAGCGAACACCTTCCAGTATGCACCACCGACACCGCGCCAACGGCGCAAGCAGTACGCAGAGCAAGGAAAGACGCAGGGTGGACTTGGGGCTGCCATAAGAGCAAGGAAGCAGTGTCACTGATCGCTTCTTGACTCGACAGAAGTGAACAGTGCCAGTGATCTCATCTCAATCTTTGACATCCCTTGACTCTCAGAAGTGAGCACAACGCGCACTGCCAAGCTACACGCTCGAGAACCAAGGCGAGAGCGAGAGAGAGAGATCGCCTCGCATGGAGATCGTCGACACACCTCGTGGGGACACACAAGAACCTTGTTATCTGATCCTGTGGCCGTGGAAGAACCTTACGTCCACGATTTCTTCACGCTCGCGATATGACCTTGGTTCCACAACCCTACGAAACGTCTCTTTCGTGGCGAGCTGATTGCGTGCTCCCTGCATTTATTCACTCGCATAAGCTCGCTTCCGTATTTTTAGCGCGTGATGATTGGCCAAGTGTCTGCTTTATCACCCTGCATTTATTCACTAACTATAGTTTTGATACTAAAGCGATAACAAACCTCGCTTCGTTCGCGTCATTTTGCATTTCGCTGCGTCGCGCGCAGGTCCAGAAAACCCGATACATAAGCCCGATCAGCGAGTGAGACGCGGAAGAGAGCCGCGACTACACCGATCTGCAGACGTACACACGCACTCACTCGCCAAGCGACTCGACCGCCGCCGCCGCGCGAGAAGAACGCGCTGTACATAAACCCGCGCACGCACGCATGACGCTCTCCGTGTCGCCGATCGCCGCTGCGGCCGCCATCGACTCACGATCGGCGCCGCTCGCCGCCGCCACGGCCGCGCTGGTGCTTAACTCCGCCGGCCGCCTGAAGCAGCCGCGCGAGGGCGAAGACGCCGAGGGAGCGGACAACCAGGCGTCCGCAGCCGCAGAAGAGCGCAAGTCGCGGAAGCACGTGCGCTTCGACGAGGCCGACGTGCTCGAGTTTGAGCCCTCAGCGTGGACCGCGACCGTGGCGTCCGACGGCATTCCAGTGCGTCGGGTTCTGGCGGTTGACGGGGCGGTTGATGGAAGGGGAGGGGGAACTGACGCTGGTGAGCGTCGGTGCAGGTCGGGATGTCGAACACGCTGCGGCGCCGCACGCGCCGTCGCCTCGACTCGTGGGAGAGCGAGCGGTGTCTCTGGTGCGTTCGTCCGAGCGCTCGTGACGGCGGCTGGCGGCTAACGGGGTTTCCGCAGGCGCGTGCGACGAGAGGAGTATATGGAGCACGGGTACCTGGAGCCGGACGAGCGGCTCGAGATCCTCGAGACCGCGGGCCACTCGGTGTCGGTGATCAGCCACGTGGAGAAGGAGACGATCCGGATCAACCGCGAGCGGTGGGAGTCGAACGAGTACGACCTGCTGTACCAGTTCGGGCTCGGCGAGGTGCCGGTGATGGAGATGAGCGAGGACGAGGACGACGACGACGACGACCTCATGTTTCTTGCACAACAAGATAGCAACGATGAGGATTGCGGACTGATGCAGATCGAGGACGACGACGACAGCGTCGACGGCCTCGGCGGCGACTGCGGATCCGAGAGCAACCAGGGCGAGGGCTTCTACTACAGCGCGCGCAACGTGCTCGCGGATGCGGAGGTGCGCTTCGCCATGGAGGAGATGGACGCGTACGACACGCGCCGCTACGAGGAGGTGTGTTGACCGGCCTGGTGCTTGGGGCGGTCGTAACGAGCCAATAGGTGTTTGGGTGTCGCTCACCCGCGTGTGTGTGTGTGTGTGTGTGTGTCGTGTGCCACGTAGTTGACCGTGGACTACGCGGCGGACTGCATCCTCGGCGACGACGACAGCGACGCGGCCGAGCACAACGAGCTGCCGTACGCGAAGGATTCGTTCGAGTCGCCGCTGGGCTTCGCGGAGATGTCGTCGTCCCCGACGGACGTCTCGGCCGCCTCCGAGTGCATGATCGTGTCGTGCTCCACGCTGCGTGCGGGCGGCAAGTCCGGAGGCTCGGGGGCGAAGGCGTCGACCGGCGACGCGAAGATGCTTCGGATCTGAGCGTGGCACACAACAAGCGAGTCAGAAGACCAGCCAGAAGACCAGCGAGCGCGGCGAAGCCAGCGGCGCTTATTTAATGTGCGCGTGCGTATATCGCGTGTTCGCGTCCCCCGCGTTGGAAGTCGGGCGATCGGCGGCAGGCGGAGGAACGAACCGGAGCAGCAGCGCGCGAGTGTTAGTTAGGGCGAGCTCGTGATTCGTGCGTCGAAAAGATGAGCGTTTTCGTATCCGAACGTGTCCGTTCTTTTGCAACAACCGAGAATCGCGATGGCCGACGAAGAGCTCCGCATGCGCCGGCGCGCGCGCTCGATGTCGGCGTCCGCGCTCAGCCCCGCGGCGCCGGCGGTGCTGACGTTCAAGGAGCTGCAGCGCCTGCACGCCATGCAGATGGAGTTCTTCGGCTTCGCCGGCTGGCTCGCGTCTGCGCTGCTCTACGGTGCGTTCGTTCGTTCTTTCGCTCGCTTGTAGCCACACGTTCGTCCTCCTCACACGCACGCGCTGCCGTCCAGTGCTCTTCCTGGCGTGGGCGTACCTGCCGGACGAGACGCTCGAGGCGTACGGGCTGGCGTTCCTGCCGCACAAGCGCTGGGCACTGGCGCTGCCGGCGCTGCTCGTGGTCTCGTACCTCTTCTCCATCGCGCTCTACAAGGCGCTGAGCCTGCTGGCGACGCCACCGCTCGCGTCCTACCACACGGTGCTCGACGCGCACTCGGTGCTGCTGGCGGACACCCCGGGCGACCACGCGGACGCCGCGACACCGCCGATCGGTGACATCTCGATCTTCGACGTCAACCGCCGGATGCTCTGATGCGCCACCGTCACCACCACATACACGTAAGCGAGTGAGTGAGAGAGAGAGAGAGGAAGGCGTGGGAGGGGAGGGCTCTAACGTTATGCTCGGCTCGCCGTCGCTGTCGTGCGCGCAGCTGGCGGCCACGCTTAGAGCCCCATGGCGTAGCGCATGATCTGGTTCTTGAGCGGCTCGACGGCGTTGAGCGTGCCCATGCCGACGTTGCGCGCGACGCCAAGCGCGTCCGGCGCCGGGCCGAAGAGGCGCTTGAAGCCGTCCATGGCGAGCGCCATGCTCACATTTGCGCGCTTGCGGTCGTCCTCGTACTGCGAGAGGAAGTACTCGCTCGAGAGGTTCTCGCCGCTCTTGACACCGTCCACGAGCAGCTCGCTCAGCGCCTGCACGTCCGCGAGCCCGAGGTTGAGCCCCTGGCCGGCGAGCGGGTGGATCGTGTGCGCCGAGTCGCCAATGAGCGCCACACCAGGCTTCACGTACGACGTCGCGTGCTTCATCTTGAGCGGGAACGACACGCGCTGGCCGACGACCTCGGTCGCCTGGGGCGGCGCCACGAACGGGTCCGAGAGCGCCGCGGCCGAAAGGAGCGTGTTCACGGCGCGGTCGACGCCCTTGACGAGGTCCGTGAGCACCGGCAGCCCCGGGAACTCGGGCGGCACCGGGACGCTCGACGGCGCGTGCAGCGCCGCGTTCAGGCGCGCAACGAAGTCCTCCGGCGAGAGCTCCTTGAGCTCCTTCGCCTCCTCGGCGCTCGTGGACCAGACGACCGAGCTGAAGCCGTCGCGCATCGGCAGCAGCGCCACGGGGCCGCGCGGGAAGAAGCGCTGCCACGCCGTGTGGCTCGGCGCGTCCGTCTTGACCGTGGCCACGACCGCCTGCTGGTCGTACTCCCAGCCCCACGTGCCGAGCGCCGAGAGCGTGCGCACGATCGAGTTGCCGCCGTCGGCCGCAACCACGAGGTCCGCGCGCAGGCGCGTGCCGTCCGCCAGCCCGATCTCCGAGTGGCCCGAGACCGCGGTCGGGCGCTTGAAGTGCTTGAGCTGCGCCTCACAGAAGAGCTCGAGCGGCGCCGCGTCCTCCGCGCTGCCCGCGAGCTCGTTCATGCGGTCGTGCAGTGCGCGCACGAGAACCTTGTGCTCCACGACGTGGCCGAGCGACTGGCGCGCGGCCTTGGCGGCGTCGAACCGGATGAAGCCGGCACCCATGGCGTCCCACACCTGCATGTCCGTGAACGCCGCGCGCTGCTCCGCGCCGATCTTCTCCCACACGCACGCGCTCTCGAGCAGCGCCTGCGACGCCGGCGTGATCGTGAACACGCGCAGGTCCGGCGACGCGTCCTCCACGGCGCCGGCAGGCGCGGGCGCCGGCGCGGCCTCCAGCACCGCCACGCGCTTGCCGCGGAACACGGGCTGCGACTTGAGCTGGCACGCGAGCGCCGAGCCCACGATCCCGCCGCCGACCACCACCACATCGTAGTGCTCCGCGGCAGCGGCGACAGACGACGCGGCGCGAAGCGACGTCGACGCGGCGACGGAGGCGGCAACGCGCGACGTCGACGAGCGGAGCAGCAGCGCCATGATGATGATGAGGATTCCTTTCGCGACTTTGTGGGCGAAAATGTGTGGTGACGCTGGAGGAGCTGCGTTTCTATCTAAGCGATGCGATTAAGTACGTTTCAATTGAATACTCCAGCTCTCAGCTCGAATGCTCTCATACCGGTGCTGCACGACGTGGAGATGTCTTTGCGCGATCGCTTTCCCATACCCGGTTGCAATATCGCTGTCAGTGCTCAGCTGGAACAGGTACTCGACAGCAGGCAGGCGACCGTTCTCCGCAGCATGCACGATCGCGAACCCGCTGACTTTCTCCCACCCGAACCAGTTGGCATTCTCCCTTCCGCGCTCCAGATCGTGCAGGTACTGCAGCACATGGACGTGACCACCGCTCGCCGCGCCGCACGAAACCTCCGTGTCGACGGCGCTGTAGTACCTGTGGGCTCACCGAAGCTTGTCCAAGTCACCTTGCTTGACCAGCTTGAAGGAATCAGGGTATCCGAGGCTGTCGGTGGCGAACACCTTGTTGTCGGAGATCCAGTTGAGGAGTTCCCAGCTGCACGACCGTGTGGCAGCGAACCCGATGACCCTGTTGAGCACCTCTAGCAGGTGTTCTCCGAACTCCGACTCGGATTTCGAGAGGACGTCCAGAGCCTCGAGCGTGCGTATGTCTTCAGCTTCGATCGCGGTCT
>JAASFS010000800.1:0-11992 GCA_023333865.1 Globisporangium perplexum | reverse complement strand
TCACGATGATGCGCATCTTCTGGTGCTTTTCCAACTTCCTCCAGCTGCACCCGATCCTCGCCAACTACCGCATCGGCGCCGTCACGCTCAAGATCGTCGAGTTCGAGATCAAGCGCCACGAGCTGCGGCTCGAGGAGGAGCGCGGTTTAGAAGCCGCTGCGGCCGCGGATGGCGACGCCGTCGCAAAGCTCGAGCGGGAGAGGAAGCGCAGCAAGAAGCGCATGAAGAAACAGGATCAGCTGCTGTGGGTTCTTGCGTTCTGCGTAGGAGACTCGCGCGTGCTGCTGCTTCCCTAGACACTTACTGTGATGGTATCATGCGTCTCGGCCAGCTTCGTCTGCTTCAGTGTGCTGCTCAACCTGGCCGAGGACATCCATACGGAACGCAAGATGGTCAAGCGCAAGATCACGGTGCTCTTGGCGAAGGTGCGCATGCTGCGTCTCAGATATGCCCTCATCGTCATGCGAGCAGCTCGTGACACTACCTTCTGGTACTCTGGACGTGCTCTTGGTCCGTCTGAACGCAGATGATGGACCGCGTGACACCCGACCTGGTCATCCTCACGATCACGTTTCTCAAGAAGCTCAGCATCTTCGAGGAGAACAAGGACGCGATGGTCGAGATGGCGCTCGTGGAGAAGCTCATCCGCTACGCGCGGTGCAACCACGACAAGACGGTCCAGGTGGCGCTCAAGCTGCTCTTCAACTTGTCGTTCGACCCAGCACTGCGCGAGATCCTCGTCAAGAACAGCCTCATCCCAAAGCTCGTCGAGCTGCTCAAGAAGCCGCCGTTCCGCGCGCTCTCGCTGCGCATCCTGTACCACCTGAGCATGGACGACCGCTGCAAGTCCATGTTCACGTACACGGAAGCCATTCCGATCGTGATGCAGCTTGTGGTGCGCGCTGTCGCGAGCATGTGCTGTGTGTAGCTAGCTTCTCGGGCCGGAAGTGCTCTGACACGCTCACCGTGCGCTTGTCTGTGCCTGCGAGTGCGTCTCCGCAGATCAACTTCCCGCAGAACATGGTCGCGAAGGAGCTCGCGGCGCTCGCAGTGAACCTGAGCCACAACGGCCGCAACGCCGAGCTCATGTGCCAGAACCGCGGACTCGAAGCGCTCGTGACGCGTGTCCTGCGCACGCGTGACCCGCTGCTCATGAAGGTCATCCGCAACATCTCGCTCTGGTCCTACACGTTGCAGGAGGACCTTGTGAGCGACAAGCTGTACAAGTACCGCGGGATGTGGGCACCGTTCATCGTGCCGTTCCTCGAGCTCTGCCTCAACACGGACAACCACGACTTCTCCGTCGAGGTGCTTGGAACGCTCGCGAACATGACGCCGGGCGACCTGCCGGCGAAGGCGTCGTGGGACCGACTCGTGACGGACCACTCGCTCATCCCGTTCCTCAACAAGCTGCTCGTGCCGGGCTTCTCGCAGGACGACATGGTGCTCGAGGTTGTGCTCTTCGTCGGCGCGCTCGCGCTCGAGCCTAAGTGCGCGCCGCTGATCTCGGCGTCGCGGCTCATCCGCACCTTCCACTCGCTCTTCCAGGAGAAGCAGCACGACAACGAGCTCACGCTCCAGCTGCTCTACGCGTTCTATCGCCTGCTGCGGCACCCGGAGACGTTCGAGGAGATCATCTTCGGTGTGAGCTTCGTGCCCGACCTCTTGCTCGCGGCCGACGCTCCGAACATCGAGGTGCGCCGCATGTGTGACGTCATCATGGACTTCATCCTCGACCACGACCTCAGCGAGGGTGGCATCGGGGACTTCGGACGCCTCATTCGCCAGCGCCGCTTCGAGATCCACAACGCTGAGTACCTCGAGATGATCCACGAGGAGACTCAGAGCGCTGCCGCGTACCGCAGCCGACTGATGATGAGCGCTCGCGACAGCGCGCCGGGAGGTGACGACGACGACGACGACGACAATGACGACTGAGTGTGTGCAGACGTGCGAGACCAGAGGACGCAACGTTATCTACACTGCATGAACATCGACACTGTCGCACCACCGAACTGGCATCAGAAGAGTACATCGGTGTTGAAAGCTGGTAGTGCTTCACTGCCTCCACGGGACTGCTTTGATGCACTACTCCGTCACTCAACACATACAGCTCTAGACCTGCTCGGGACGCACGTGCACTTGTCACGCACACACCCCTACTCCACCCGGAACTCCGATGTCGCGAGAGTAGCCGTACTCGATGTGCGGGACGTCGGGAGCCTCGAAGTCGAAACCCGCGAAGTCGTCGCTTCCGTTGCCCTCACCACAGCTGCACGACGAGTCTGCGCTACTGTCGGACAGCCGAGCGCTCTCCGTGCTGAAGTTGCTCGCGGTCTCCTGCAAGCGGCAGCCAGAGCATGACGCGGAGTTCAGTCATCGAGCTCGACTAGCATACACAACAGTTCGCCCTCACACACACGACGCACAATGGAGTCGGGAGAACTGCACGGCTGGATCGGTGCAGGCGTCTCCCGGAACGTCATGAGCTGCCAGTCAACACTGCGGAAGAACGCGTGGCGCTTGACGTCTGCGCTACCGCAGCGCGAGCCGAGCCGCTGTAGCGGATCGCGCTGCAGCAGTCCGCGCACCAGTGCTCGCGCGCTTTCCGAGACGAAGCTCGGGAACACGAGCGGCTTCTTGAGGATGCGTCTCCGCATCGTGTGTGGGTTTTGGCTGTACCAGGGCGGCAGCCCCGTCAGCAGCTCGTACACCACGACGCCCAGCGACCACCAGTCGACTGCTGTGCCGTACTCCTTCCGCAAGAGCACCTCTGGCGCTGCAAGCATCATGAGTTCGCATACACGAGTGAGGAGCTTGTAGACTCACACCTAATGCATCGGAAGCGCGCTTACCGAGGTACTCGTAGCTGCCGCAGATCGTGGTCGCTCCTACCGTCGCCTCGGTGGTCCCGAACTTGCTGACGCCAAAGTCGACGAGCTTCAGGTGACCATCGGCGGTCAGGAGCAGGTTCTCGGGCTTCAGGTCGCGGTAGACGACGCCGTGGAGATGCAGGTGCTCGAGCGCAAGCGCGATCTCCGCGGCGTAGAAGATTGCGACCTGCTCGGTGAATCGCCCCGCTCGCTGCAGGTGCACTGACAACTCGCCGCCGGGGCAGTACTCCATGACGAGGAAGAGACTCGACTTGGTCTGGAACGCCCAGTGCAGGTGAACTGCGGCGCACAAGAACCAGAGAAGCGCTGTCAGCAGCGAACACCAGCATAGCTCGACCGCCAGTTCGTACGAACCCAACGAGTGGTGGTGCGTGCCGCCAAGCACATCGCGCTCTGACAAAACCTTCTCTGCCAGGTTGTTCTCGCGAACCGAGCGCTTCGAGACCATCTTCATCGCGTACAGCTCGGCGTCGCGCCGATCGCGGACGAGCACAACTTTGCCCCACGCGCCGACGCCGAGCACCTTGATGAGTTCGAAGTCGTCGGCTGTCACGGACACGGCGTCCCGAGTAACTGCGAGTGTGCGCGACCCTCTCCTTGCTCGCGGGTGTCTCGTCAGCGAAGACTGCGCGCGTCCACGCAGCGCGACCGCCTTCGCGTTGCTCGCTCGGCGCTTCACGAGCAGCAGCTGCTCGTCGTTGTCCACGACGTCGGTCGTGACCCGGCGGATCTTGCGACCGAGCGGATCCAGCACACTCGGCAGCATCATGAGGTCGTTGTCGCGCACCGTCGAGACGCTGCGTCGACGCGACGCAATCTCGCTGTCCGAGTCCGAGTCGTACGCGCTGCTGGAGCCCCGCTCTGTCGCGCTGCGTCGGTGGTCGTCGTGATCTCTATGTCCGAACACCTGCGCTCGGGCGTTGACGACAGTGTCCATGTACTGTTCGACGCGGTTGTTGTGACGGTGGCTGTTGCTACTGCGGGTACTGCTGGTGCTCACATCGAACCGCGCTGCTGGGTCCTGCTGCCACGAACGCTGTCGCTGCGGCTGCGGCGAGAGTGGCGGCGACCAGAGCGACGCGCGTCCCTCACCTCGAGTCGACTGCGTCGTGCCCATGGGGATTCAGTTCTTCGGGTGACGGCACCAGTTCTTGTACTGTGGTCGTCGGATTTAGAGCTATTCCTGTAGCGACGACTCGTGCAGCGACTCCTCCCAGGAGCAGTTCCAGTTGACGCGCTTGTTCACACATGAGTGGTGGCCGGCACATGGGGAGCACCTTTCGTTAGCCAAGCGCTACGTGTGCTCCGGAGTCCGAGAGTCCGAGAGTTCACCACACAGTTCATCCCGCTGATCACAAATGGCAGCATCTGCACGCTGTCCGAACACCATCTCGACCGTGTTCGCACATCTATTCCGTGGTGAGAGCTGCTCTGGCTGCCGTCCTTGCCCTTTGCTCCGTTCCTATCTCTTCTCGCTCTCTCTTGTTCGCAGACCCCACTCTCTCTCTCGCTGTCTCGCTCCCTCGCTCTCTCGCTGTCTCGCTCCCTCGCTCTCTCGCTCTTGGCGCCTAGTGCTGCTTCTTGGCCTTGCTCTTCTTGCTCTTCTTCTTGCCCGCGGGCGTCTCCTCCTTGATCGTGATCTCCTCGAGCAGCTGGTGCGCGACCGCGTCCGCGGCGGCCGCGGCGTCCACCTCCACGCGGCCCTTGGCGCCTTCCACTGCCCGCTCCGTGAACTTGGCCATGAACTTGGCCGACTCGACCACGCGCGGGTCCTCCTCGCCGAACGCCTCCTTGAAGAGCGAGTACACCTTCTTCTCGTATGCGAGCGCCTCGCGGAAGCCCCCGGCGAGCCCGCACGCGAGCGCCATCTGGTGCAGCGTGTTCGCTGCCTGCACGCGGTCGAGCTCGCCGCGCTTGAGCGACTCGCGGTAGCACAGCAGCGCGAGCGGGATCTGCCCCACGTCCTGGCACATCATGCCCATCTTGAAGTAGAGCGAGCTGACCTCCGGGAAGTGCGGCCCGCTGCAGAGCTCGAGCAGGTAGATCGTGCGGCGCATGTGCGCCACCGCGACGTCCGTCTGGCCGTTCGCGTGCAGGAAGAGCGCCAGGTTCGCGTGCGCGAACGCTGTGTCGTGGTAGTCCAAGCCCGAGAGCTGCGCGTAGAGCGCGAGCGCGCGCTGCTGGTGCGAGATCGCGCCGGGGATGTCGCCTGCGTGGTACAGTACCGTCGCGAGCGACGTCGTGGTGAGCGCCGCGTCCTCGTGCGCACCGCCGCACACCTGGAAGAGCAGCGACGACGTCTCCTGCAGCAGCTCGTACGCCGTGGCGAGCGACCCGCCGCCGAGGTGCAGACGGCCGCGCTCCAGGAGCTGCTTCGCCTGCGGCAGCGGGTGCGCCGGCAGGCTGTGCTTCACCACCGGCACGACGCCCGTGAGGTCGCTCAGCGCAAACGGCTGCGCCGAACCGAAGTCGTAGTTGCGGCTCGCGACGCGCAGGCCGTTGCGCTGGCACAAGCGGCGCAGCAGCACGGGCTTGTGCACGCGGCCGAGCGGCACGTCCTCGCTGCTCACGTCCTCCTCGTGGTTCCACAGCGTCAGCGCGTACGCGAAGCGGCTCTGCACCTCCTTCTCGATCTTCGCCCACACCGCCTTGGCGACGAGCGAGCCGGCGGCGGCGGTCGGCGCCTTCTTCGCGCTCTTGCCGCCCTTCCGCCCGCTGAAGTCTTCGTCGCTCTTGACGCCCGCCGACCCGAGCAGCCCGTTGAGCACCTGCACGAGTGCCTCGCCCGGCGCCGCGCGCGTGGCCTCGTCCGCGTTCAGCACGGCCGCGAGCACGTGCTTGGCGGCGCGCGCGATCATCTCGACCTCCAGCAGCTCCAGCACGTACTTGGAGATGCCGCTGACCGACTCGAGCTTCTTCGCGAGCGACGCCAGGCGTCCGAGGTACCGCATGTTGATGCCGCACGAGTGCATGAGCTCTGTGAGCGCGTAGCCATCCGCCGGCGAGCTCTGCCCGCGGCGGACGTCCGACAGGAACGCCGGGATCACCACGTTCTGCAGGTACGCGGCCGCGTCCTTCGCCGCCTCCTCGTCCGCCGCCGCCTCCACCGCGTCGGTCGACGCCGCGTACTTCATGAACACGTTCGGGTTCAGGCGCACCGCCGGGATCTCGCCGACGTCGAGCTCCTCGTCGTCCTCCTCTGACGGCTCCGACGGCTCCGCCTCGGTCTTCTTCGCCGCCTGAAGCGCCTCGCGCTTCGCCCTGCGCGCCTGGTTCTGCTTCCAGAGCGAGTAGAGCTGCACGAGCTCCGGACGCAGCACCGCCACGTAGCCCTCGTCCGCGCGGTCGAAGCGCAGCCCGTCGTTCTCGCCGGTCGTCTCCACGGGCTTGGCATCGTAGTACGTCGCGTCCTTGGGCGTGATGCGCACGAGATCGAGCACGTACATGCGGCCGTCCGAGCCCTGGATGCCCTTGGCTTCCACGGGGCCGCACAGCTTTGCCACCTCAGTGCTCGCTTCGCCGCTCGTAGGCGCCGCCGCTTCGTCTGCGGTCTCCTCCTCGGCGGCATCCTTGCCGAGCGGCTTGATACTGCGCTCCGCGATGTGGAGCTTCTCGCCCGCCTGGAGCATGAGCGCGTGCATCTTGTCGTTCGAGGCGATGGTCTTGCCGCCGTCCACCGAGCCGTACACGAGCTTGGATGCCGCCTCGCCCTGCAGGATGCCCGGGATCACGCTCTGCGCGATCACGCGCACGCCCAGGTAGTCCACGACCGCGGTCGCGAGCGTGTGCAGCCCCGAGACGTCGGCGTCGTTGAACGCCTTCACGCCGAGCAGGTCGCGGTTCGCCGACGAGTACGGGGCTTCGTCGCTCCCGGCGTCCTTCGCCGGTGCCTTGCCGTCGATCGAGAGCGAGAAGAAGATGCTGTTGAACACGTACACGTGCGCGCTCGCGGCGTCCATCGGGTTGATCGGCAGGATCTGGCCCTCCACGATCGCCACGGCGCCGAGCGTCGCCGCCTCCACGAACTCGTTCACGATCTTGTACAGCACGCGCGCGCGCGTGAGCTGCTCCTTGGGCGACTCGCTCGGCAGCTCGCGGCAGCACTGATACTCCTCGTTCCAGTCGCGCTGCACGCCGCGCTCCTCCACGCCGAACGACGCCGTCAGCTCGTCCTCGGCGCGGTTCAGGTCCAACTCGTGCTTGGCGTGCGGCGCCACGGGCGTGTTCCACGGAAGCTTGCCGCCCGTGGCGTTGCCGGCGGCGAGCATCAGCTCGAGCGAGTCGAGGCCCTGCGTCGCGAGCAGCGCCGCCTTCTCCAGCAGCGCCGCATAGGCGGCCCGGAACTTGTCCGACGCCGCCGAGAGCACGTCCACGAGTAGGTGTGTCGGCGTCGAGCCCTTGAGTGGCAGCGGGTCGAACGTCGTCGCCGTCGAGCGGTTCACGAAGAAGCCGTCCACGTGCGCCGTGACGTGGAACACCACGCCGTCCGCGACCGTCACCGCGAGGTACATGAGGTCGCCCGCGAGCTTGCGCGGCCCCGGGGGCGGGTTGTAGCCCGAGAGCACGATGCTCTTGACGCACGTCGGCAGCTTGAGGTCGAGCGCGGCGGCGGCGTCGTCCGCCGCCTGCTTCTGGTTCTTCTCGGCGCTCTTCTTGCCCTTGCCCGCTGTCTTCGCCGCCGGCGCCGCAGCCTTCGCCGCCTCGGACGCGCTCGCGCCAGGCACCGAGTAGAAGGCTGCGAGCTCCGGCAGCACCGGCACCATGACGCCCTCGAGCTTGGCGTGGATGTCGCGCAGCAGCTGCAGCTGCTTCTCCGTGATCTCGCTCGCCGGCTTCTCACTGCCACCGTCCGCCGCCGCCGCGTCGCCGTTCACCGCGAGCGCCTGCTTGCTCTTCTTCTTCTTGCCCTTCGCGGCCTTGGCCGGCGCCGCAGACGCAGACGCCGCCGCTTCCTCGTCGTCCTCACCGTCCTCTGCGCCGAACTGCGGGATCGGCGGGCTGCTCAGCAGCTCGCGGAAGCGCCGCACGTGCGCGCGCGCCTTGCGCGCGTCGTACTTCTCCAGCACCATGCGCAGCGTGGCGCCGTCCACCACGTCCTCGTAGTCGCCGAGTTCCACGTAGTCGTTGAGCGGCACCCTGCGTGCACCACCGGCACCGTCAGCCCCATCTCACTCAAACACACTTTCTCTCTCATGCAGCACCGCACCAGCTCTCGCTCGCGGCCGAGAACGCCTCCAGGCGGTAGCACGTGTAGCCGGCGAGCGCCGGGTGCTCGCCGATCAGCTGGCGCAGCGCCAGCACCGTGTCGCCGGCGCTCACACGCTCGAGGCACACGCTCTTGGCAGACAAGCCGGCGGGCGGCGCCACGCGCAGCGCGAGCGTCGGCTCCTCCTGTTGCTCCTCGCCGAGCGGCTGCTCGTGGGTCGCGTCCTCGTTGGACTCGTTGGCGGCGGCGGCGGCGCTCATGCTGCTGGTGCGGCGGAATGTGCGGCTCTCGTGGCGATGCGCAAAGTGGACTCGGAAATGCTGGTGCGAGGCAAACGACTAGCGGACCAGCACGACTTGTATGAAAATCGACTCGTGCTGGGCGAGTAGCTCGGCTCTAAGAAGTCCTGAATTATTGTCGAGTTAGTTTCGGACCATGAAGCGCGCGTGAAGATGCTGTCCGAGTGCAGACACAACCCGTGCGTGCGCATGCTGCAGCTCGCGGCTCGCTACTCGCTACTCGACGGAGCGGCCGGAGAAGCAGCGCTCGCGCGCCGCCGCCGCCAGCGCGCCACCGCCGCCATTCATATTCCTTGCGCTTCACGCTGGTGTTTTGATGGATAACATGCGGCTTCCCGTCTAAGTACGACCAGGCTCGTGAACACCACATGGGAGCGCCACACCTCAAGAACTCTCTGGATGCATGCACGACATTCCCATTCCCATGCTGCCGCCGCGCTACTCCATCAAGAAGATCCGGCTCGCGATGTCGCGCACGAGCCAGTCGACGCCCGCGACGAGCCCGTCGCCCGTGAACGCGCTGCACGACACGATGTTCCAGTGCCGGTTCGCAAATTGCTCCGAGCGCAGCTCGAGGATGTCGGCGATCTCCGCGGCCGCCACGGCGCCCGGCAGGTCCTGTTTGTTGGCGAAGATCAGCAGCGTGGCGCCGGCGAGTTTCTGCGCGGGTCGGCGCGGCGCAGCACGCAGCATGCACAACACAAGACGCGCACATGACACAAGCACTGGTGCGTCAGGATCGCCGCCCCTCGCTCGCGCCAGCCGCAGCTCGCAGGCACGCGCGCGCACCTCCTGCGTCAAGAGCTTCTGCAGCTCGCGTCTGCAGTCCTCGAGGCGCCGCCGGTCGGCGCTGTCCACGACCCACACGAGCCCGTCCGTCTACCGCGATCGCACTCAGCCGCCGCCTCTGCTGATCGCCCACAGCCACAGCGCAACAGCGCACCTGCTCGAAGTAGTTGCGCCAGTACGCGCGGATGGTCTGCTGGCCGCCGACGTCCCACACGTTGAGCTTGAAGCTATCGGGAGGGTGGTGGCGCTCGCGTCTGAGTCAGCCCCAAGCGCTGCGTCCTCCCAGCGCTCGCACACACACACACTCGCTCATCCACGCACTCCTTGTACTCGAGCGTCTGGATGTCGAAGCCGAGCGTCGGCGAGATCTCCGCGATGTCCTGGCCCAGGAACTTCTTGAGGATCGTCGTCTTGCCGGCGTTGTCCAAGCCGCTGGCGGCGTCGCGAGGCGGAGAAGAAGTTCGCTGTGAGCGCGTGGCACTCGTGACTGACAGCAGAAGCAGCAGAAGCAGCAGAAGCAGCAGAAGCAGCGGCGGCGGCGACGACGCACAGCATGAGCACGCGGATCTCCTTCTCCTTCTCCTTGACCTTCTTGAGGATGCTCAGCAGCCCCATCGCGGGTTGGCAAGCAAGCGGCAGGTAAGCGGCGCAGCAGGCAGCTCCGAGAGAGCAGCGCTGTTTGTTACAGGAGAATTCTTCGCTGCACTTGTATCAAATACCCTTGTATACGCGTATACTTTCGCGACGCTTCGTGACACGCACTTCTCCACTCGCCTCGACCCGCATCGCATCGCGATGGCCAAGGGCGACAGCGCCGCTCGGCGCAGCAGCTGCGGCCCGCGCATCGCCGGCTACAGCAGCAGCAACCAGAGCGCCAGCGACGCGCTGGACAAACACGCTTCACTACACGCTTCACTGTCGTCGCTTCCACCGCTGGCGAGCGCGCTGGAGGCGCTACTGGATCTCGAGCTGCTTGGCGGCGGCGGCGGCGGCGCATCGGTGGCGGCGCTCGAAGACAATCAGACGACGGTCACGCAGCTGCGCGCGCAGGCTGGCGACGCGTTCGGAGAGCTCAGCGCGCTGTCGCTCGAGCTGCTGGCGCTGCAGAGTCCGCACGGTGAGCACCAGCTCTGGGATGACGACGAAGGCGATGATGGCAGTCTCTCGACGGCGCTGGCGCCGCAGAGGCTGCGCGTGCCGGCGAAGCCATCGTCACCGCTGAGAAGAGCAAGCGTGTTGTTTGTACCCGAGCGAACAAGCGACAGCGGCGCGGAGCGTCTCGCATCTCCGGGTCCGCACGCCGCGCCGTTCCTGCCTTCGCCGTGCCACTCGGCGGACGGCGACGAGTACGACTTGGCGTCACCTGTGGCGCTGCCGGACACGCCAAAGGCAGCGAACAGCTTCGAGGAAGAGACTGTGATGCCATCACTGTCACCACAGTCGGTGACAGCGTCAGCGACGGTGGCAGCGGTGTCTCGATGGGAGTCCGCGCCAGATCTGCGCTACGATGTCGACGACTTCTTTGAGAGCGGATCGCTGCCACCCGCACCACCTGCGAGGACGCCATCGCGTAGCGTGACGAAGCGTGAGTACAGAAGCCCGTTCGCTCGCGCAGCTCGCAGCGCCGGCGGCGTGACGCCATCGAGATCATCGCCAGCAGCACAGCCACCGTTGCTGCCAGTGATCCAGTCGCCACTGACACCATCACCACACCACCACCATCAGCAACACCAACAGCAACAACCCGCACCACTCGCATCGGTACCCAAGCGGAAGGTCAAGCACGGCGGCATCTACTCGCTGTTGCTCAAGAACCGGAGCGCCGGAGACCACGAGCCGATCCTCGTGGACGAGAAGCGCAGTCCCGAGGTCCCAGAAGGTGTGTGTGTGTGTGTGCTTCGCTCTCCGCTGCGGTTGCTCTCGGCTCATATCGCTGGTTTGGCGTTCTAGTGTCCCCGGACGCGACCAGCAGCGCAGCAGCGCGTTCTACAGCCAAGGTGAGGGAGCGCACACATCGCGCTCTGAGGTGGTTGGCGCGCACGATAGTTGACTCTCGGAACACCCATGTGCGAGTGCCGCAGAAGTCGCCTCCGGCTCCGAACCACGGTAGTATCTACCGCGTCCTGCGGCGAGATCGGTCGGACCCGCAGCATCCACAGCAGCAGCACCAACAGCATCAGCAGCAGCGGGGATGGTAGCAGAGCACTACTTGAGCGTTCTCCTCCAGCGTTTTCGATCAACTTCCATCGGAAGTGTCTCGGCGACTTCGTTCGGCATCGGTCACTCTCTCTCTCATGCACCGCTGCGGGGTGTATGCTTTGTCGCGCCGCCTCCGCCTCTGACAGTGTGTGTCTCGAGCCTTTCGCGATAGGTGAGCTCGCGTACGCGAGCAGCACAGTATGCGGCACGGAGTGAAACTTCGTGAAATGGCTCGGAGTGGGTGAGAAATTGGATAGGAAGGCATTCGCTGTCCTTCGCTTTCGCGAACCTGCTGTCCAAGTACATGACGTTCAGAAGAGCAGGCTCATCTTGACTGAGCTGTCCACTGGGATGCGCTTCTTCTCGACGAGCAACACGAAGGCAGTGGTGAACGCCTTCGTTTGGCACCGCCAGTAAAAGTGACTCCGTTCAGAGCATTCGTGAACTGCCACTGCATGTGCAGAGATCAGCTTAGGATCGATAGTTCAGCACAGGCGTCCGCAACCTTGAGTAAGGTTGCATGCTGCATCGACAGCTCTGCACAGTGCTCTAGAAGACTTGGATTCCGCTGGTTGATTCATACACTTCCCTCTGACTCGACACAG
>JAASFS010000080.1:0-39700 GCA_023333865.1 Globisporangium perplexum | reverse complement strand
CCCCCCCCCCCCCACACACACATACGTTCTGGAAGTGGTCGAAGATGATCACGAGCCCCTTGGACGTGCCGATGGCGATGAACTTGGAGTGGATCGCCACGACCGTCGGCGAACCGGGCCCGAACTCCTTGAACTCGATGTTCTTGCGCAGCTGGCGGCTGATCGCCTCCATGGCCTGCACCTTCACGACGCCCGTGGACTTGGGCGACTTCTTGTCGGTCGCGGCGTCCGCGGCCGCCGGCGCCTTGCGCTTCGCCTTCGCCTTGTGCTTCGCGAGCTTCTTCCGCCCGCCCGCGTGCTGCGCGCGCGCGCTCGCGCGCAGCCGGCGCTTCACCTGCAGCGGCGAGATGAGCTCCACGCCCACGCAGCTCAGCAGCTGCTTCTCGCGCGCCTCCGCGATCTCCAGCGCGCTGCGGAAGTGCGCGCCGGGCGTCGCGGCGGCCGCGGCGGCGCCGGTCGCGAGCGCCGCGTTGCCGCCCGCGTTCATCTCCGTGAGGCTCTTGGCGCGGTCGAGCTTCCCGCCCGCGCCGCCGACGGAGCTCGCGGCCGACGCCTTCACGACCTCCATGCCCGGCACCGGCGCGAGCGCGAGCGTGAGCGTCGCGGGGGAAAAGAAGAGGTCGTCGGCGGACGCGGACGACGGCGACGACGGCGATGACGCGCCGCCGTCCGCCGCTGCCTGCGCCTGCGCCGCCGCCAGCTCCTCCTCGCGCAGAATGTCCTCGAGCGTGATGGCGCCGAGGTCCACGTCCCCCAGGTCGTCATCGTCGCTGTCTACCAGCAGGCTCTCGATCGTGGCGCTCATCGCGGTGGCGGTCGATCGGCTCTTCTCGGCTTGGTAGCTTGTAGCTTGTAACTAGGGGGGAGAATGTCCGTACTTAGTACAGATTCGTACTTAGCAGCAGAAACCTGTTTGCTACCGAAAGCGCGAGCACCAGCTCGCCACCTGCCTTGGAGGCTCTCTGCGCTCTGCACGCCTGCCGCCCAGCAGCTGCAGCATGAGCCTCGAGCAGTCGTCCGTGCTCGTGGACCGCGCGCTCGTGACGCTCTGCCAGGAGCTGCCGGAGTCGCTCGGGCTCTACAACACCGGGAAGGACCAGCTGAGCCTTGGCGCGCTGCGCGCCGTGCCGCTGCTCGAGTCGCTCGCGTTCGACTCGAAGAAGCACCTGATCCTGCGCGACTGGATGCGTGCGTACGAGCCGAAAGAGGACCAGCCGCTGTCCTCGGATGTGTCCATGGACACGCTGCGCCAGATGCTGCGCGACGAGAAGCGCCGCAACGCCGACCACGTGCGCGGCATGCACGGCGACCTGCTCCCGGGGGCGAAAGCGACTACGTCGGCGGCAGCGGTGGCGGCGGCCGCGCACGCGCTGCGGAAGAAGGAGCGGCGTGAGCGGAGGGCGGCGGCGAAGGCGAGCGCCAGCAGCGGCAGAGCGAAGGCGAAGGCGGCGCGCAGGAAGGAGGGCAAGACGTCCCGCAAGGACGCGAGCAGCAGCAAAGCGGCAGCCAAGCGTCCACGCAAGCGCCGCGACACGAACGAGAGCGAGAGTGCGTACGACTCGTCGAGCAGCAGCAGCAGCAGCTCCGGTGCGAGCTCGCAGGCGTCGTCGTCGAGCGACGAAGACGGGAAGCGGAAGAAGGGCGGCGCGCGCGCCAAGGCCAAGAGCGCGAGCAACCTGCCACCCGTGGAGGTGGTGCTGTCGTCGGACGACGACGACGATGCGCCGAACGACCTCTTCGACACGGAGGACCCGGACGTGTACGAGGTGGAGACGATCCTGGAGAAGCGCAAGGGAGCGCGCTTCGGCGAGCCGGATTTGTACCTGATCAAGTGGGTCGGGTACGAGGAGACGACGTGGGAGCCGGCGGGCAACGTCTCGAAGGACCTCATCGACGAGTTCGAGGGCCAGCCCGTGCGCGAGAACGAGTACGTGGTCGAGGAGATCCGCGACCGCAAGAGCTCGCGCGACATGGACACCAAGCTCAAGAGCTTCAAGTACCTGATCAAGTGGGTCGGCTACGACGACCTCACGTGGGAGCCAGCGGACAACCTGCCGCACAGCCTGCGGCGCAAGTTCGACCAGAAGTTCGAGGCGCGCAAGCGGCGGAAGACCAAGTGAGGATCTCGTCGAACCCGAGCAAGTAGTGCCAGCCCATGAGCCGAGCTTATTTTTCCTCCATGAATACACGCGCGAGCCGGTAGTGAAAAAATCAAGGGAGTGCTAGTGGCTGTTTAGACTTTGTCTGCGCCAATCTGCAGCTCGAGATGGCGAGCGCGCCGACCTGCACCGCGGCGGTGGCGGCTGCAGCGGAGGCGGCGGCGAGCCTGCGGCGGCTGGCGGCGGCGGCCGAGGGCTTCGCGGCGCAGCTGCAGTGCGCCATCTGTCTCTGCGCGTACGCGAGCCCGGCGTCGCTGCCGTGCAACCACTGCTTCTGCGAAGAGTGCATCCACCGCGCGCTCGAGCTCAAGCCCGAGTGCCCGATCTGCAAGGCGCCGGCCACCAAGCGCCGCCTGCGCGACGACGCCATGATCGCACAGCTGCTGCGCGCCACCGCGCTGCTCGGCGCGCCGACCGACGTGGGCCGCGAGGACGAGGAGAAGCCGCCGGCGCCGCCCGGCGCGGCGAAGCAGCTGCCGCCGCGCAGCTCTGCGAAGGCACCGGCTGTCGGGACGCCGCAGCGCGCGAGAGCGAAGCAGCAGCCGCGCCAGCAACAGCAGCAACAGCAGCAACAGCAGTCGGTAGCAGCTGCGGCTGGGAGTGCGGGTGCGCCGATGGCCGCGGACGAGCTCAACGGGCCGTTCGCGGAGGGCCAACTGGTGGAAGTGGCCTCGCGCACGTGGGTCGGCGTCAACAAGCCCGGCGGCGCGGCGCGCATCACGAAGGCGTACGGAGGTGAGCGCGGCGCGTCAGTGCAGTGTGACGCGACGGCGTCAGGATCTCGCACACACTCTCACCCACTCTCTCTCACTGGCAGACAACACGTACAACGTCAAGTACGTCCTCGACAGCCGGCGCGAGCGCAGGGTCCCGGACTGCTTCCTCCTCAAGCCGAACGACGAGCTCGCGGCGGACGTGACCCCGAGCCGCGCGGTTAAGCAGCGCCAGCGCCGCACCGCCAAGTACTCGACGGGCGACACGCCGTCGAGCGAGGAGCCGTCGCAGTCGCCGCCGAGCGGCGCGCGCGGGAAGCAGGCGGCCGGGAAGCGGAAGCGCTGCTTGGACATGGTGCTGCTGTGCTCCGGGTACGACGCGAGAGGCACGAACGAGATCGAGAAGTGGTCTGCGGCGGTCGGCGCGGAGATCGTCGCGAGCTGGACGAGCCGGGTGACCCACCTCGTTGTCAAATGCGTCGTCGGCGAGAGGGCGATCGGCGGGGAGGAGGCAGAGAGCGGTGCCGCAGCGAGTCGGTTAGGGGCCACGTCCGGGAAGCGACAACTCTTTGGCGACACACGGGCGGTCAAGCGCTGGGTCAAGATCCGGTCGATGAAGTACCTCAAGGCGCTGGTCGGCGGGCGGTGGATCGTGAGCGAAGAGTGGCTACAAGGTGCGAGCGCCACCCGTCCGCTCTTGCTCTGGTGATGCGCGTTGCTGTCGCTGACGCTTGTTGCGGCGGGTGGATGGATGTACGCCAGCCTGCGCGGCGCGCGGCGAGCACGTGAGCGAGGCGGACTTCGAGGCGGACGGTCACTTGAAGGGACGGAACATCGACGACGCGGTGCGGCGGTCTCGCAAGCGGCGGCAGGAGAACTTGCAGACACTACCCGCAGATGTACGTGCCACTCACTGCACGCGGCATCGGCCGTGTTGTGGTCGCTGACGTCGCGCATGTGGTGTCTCGACTTGGTCCGACGGCTTCCTTGCAGGCGAACCCGGACGCCATCGGTACGCAGCTGTTCGAGAAGTTCTGCTTCCACCTCGTCGGCGACTTCCTGCCACCGATGCCGCCGCAGTCGGAGCTCGACACACTGCTCGCCATCGGCGGCGGGAGCCGCGTCCGGTTACTAGACGACGTCTCAGCGGAGTTAGCGAAGGCGGAGAACCAGGAGCGGCAGTTGGTGATCGTGAGCGACCGGATCAACCCTGTCGGGCTGCGCGACTTGGCGAAGGACTTGCGGTCACTGCCGCACCTGGCGGCCATCGAGGACGTGGCCATTGTGAACTACCAGTGGGTGCTCAACAGCATCAGCGAAGCGAAGCTCCGGCCACTCAAGTGAGGCACGAGAGGGCGGGCGGGAAGGATGGCTCGACCCCGCCCGCGGACACGCGAGGCGCGTGGCGGACTACAGAGAGGGGGAGCCGAGCCAGGCGGCTGCTGGTATTTAACGTTAGAAGCAGCCGCGCGCCGTGTCCGCAGTGGTATCGTCAACTGCGTCCCGCGGGTGCTGGTGGGGTCGGCGCTTCTGCTGTTGCTGCTACTACTGTCGGGGGCTTCCGGAAGCACTAACCACTCACTCGAACGCGATCAATCAGATGCGCGCCGCCACCACACGCGAGCGAAGGATCAGCGAGCAGCACGTACAACGATCAGCGGCTTCTCCTTCAGAACCACGCCGTGGCTCGCATCCAGCGCGCGCGCAGCCAGCTCGGCGGTCGGGAACTCGACGAACGCCTGGCACTTCATCCGTCCTTCCGTGAAGTGCCGGATCTTCACCTCGCTGCAGTCACTCGACCCCGTGTGAGCACCAGCGCTGTCGCGCGTCACGGTGGAACCGCGAGACGTACCTCAAGCTCGCGTCGTCCGGCACCACAGCTCCGAACACAGCGATCAGATCGCGCACCACGACGTCCTTCGCGAGATTCTTGACGTACAACGTCGCCGAGGACTCGCCGCGCTCGTAGTTGCGCATGAACCTCTCGCTTGCGAGAGCTGGGCGAGTGGGTGATGTACACAACACAGCACGGAGTCAGTCGCTTGGGCACGTTAGCTAGAGCAGAGTGCGACAGGCGGCACCTTACCGGACGGATCAAGGCGGCGCGCGTCGAGCTCAGCCAGCGAGAACGTGCTCAGTCGCGTCTCACTCTCGCTGTCCACTGCTCCGTCGGCGTCCAGGTCGGTACCATAGCTCTGCAGATCGCGCGGTTGGTTGGGATCGAGCCCACGCACGGCCGCCGAGTGCGCTGACGCACCACAATCAGAGGAAGCCCCTCGAAGGCAACGCCGTGAACCTTGTCGAGCGCTGCAGTCGCCAACGCCACGCTGGGGAACCTGACGCTCGCGCTTCGGCCCGCGATCTCGACCGTCAGCGCTCTGTGGAAGGCGCAGCACACGCACACATCCAGCGTGAGGCGCTGCGTCCCTCTCTGAAACATGTCGGGGACGCGCATCTGCGTACGAGAGCTCGACGCTGAGCGGCAGCACGAAGCCGAAGATGAAGCGAAGATCGTGCTCGTCGGTAGATTCGGCGAGGTTGCGGACGCGAAGCGTGCGCGACGCAGCTCCTCGCTCGTAGTCCCGCATGAGCGCGCTCTGCGCCAGCGCTGACCGCGGCGCCAAGCACGAGATCCACGCGAGTGCAGTCAGCTCAGCGCCTGCGGGACCTTCGCAACCGACCACGAGGTGCAGCGCACCTGTCACTGGCAGCCTCTGTCGCTCCAGCTCCTGCTCCGATATGACGCCCGGTCGTGCAGCGCGACTCCGATCCACGCCGCCGAGTCCGCTCGACTCGAACGCTCGCGCGATCTTCGTGGACAGCGGCTTCGGTTTGCTTGGATGGAGCGCGGCGATCAGAGAGACGTGTCGCTGCGCTGGTGGCTGCGCAGCAGTCGGCACCGCGGTCTCTGGTGGCTCTGTGTGCACGCGCTGCTTCTTGACGAAGTCGGTGCTGCTGGAAGCATCGAAGCTCGGATCCGCCGGCTTCACGGTCCCGTCTTGAGCGCATTCGTCGTCGTCGTCGTCGTCTTCCTCGACCGTGAAGGCGGAGGGCTGCGCGCCGGGGAACTTACGCTTGAGCGAGAGGTGCCCGCCCTGCCGCTGCCGCTGCGTTGCCTCACGGTCTCTCGAGAACACGCCCGGGATCGCGTCCTCCTCGAACGGCGGCGGGAGGTTCATCTTGTTCATCAGGTGGAGCACCTGCGTGTAGAACTTGGGCAGCGCCATGAGCGCTGCTCGCGGGTCGAGACGTCAGCCCCTCAGCTCTGCGCAGTCACTCGGAGCGCGAGCACCAACGACACTCCCACCGTTCGCGATGTTGCGCACGACCGCCTCGCTCGCCTTCGGGTACTTGTACTCGAGCAGCGGCGACGGCGCAAAGTGCAGTCTACCACCACGCGGGGCTCCGTCAGTAGTGGCAGTGGTAGTCAGCGGTCGACGACACAGGCAGCGCACCCGAGATGCGGCGCCAGCGGAGCTGGAGCGAATGGCAAGTGTGCGGCTGCCAGCGGCGGCGGAACTGGCGCTGATGGCGGCGGAACTGGCGCCGATGGCGGCGGTGGTGGGCCAGGCGGCAGCGGTGGAGGCGGCGCGTCTGCTCCGCTCGCGCTCTCAACAGGATCTGCGCGCACGCGGTGGCCGGCGAGCTGCAGCGCGTCGAGACGCACGCGCGCGGCGTCGCGGGCCGCGCGACTCGGGAACGCGGCGACGGCGGCTTGCGGCGCGCGCCGAGAGCCCGCGCGCAGAAGCTTCACATCGGCTGCGCCGTGGTGCGCGAGCAGCGCGGCCACCGCCTCAGCCGAGAGCACGCCCGGCAGGTTCTTCACGCGCAGCGCGTGCGGCGACGCGGCCATCCTCGATTGTCACGAATGACAAAAGAGGCTTGAAGGACTCGATATTCGAGCAAACGCACTGCCAAAAGAGGAGTATACACAAAGTAGCGTGCCAAACGATGGTGGTAACCTGTGCCCTGCTCGTTGAGGCGCTTTCTATCTGCCTGGCCGCTCGTCAGCGCGTCGGCGAGCGCACTCCACGCCGCTTTCAGCCCTGGAGAAGCTCCTGGATCCGCTGCAGCACCTCCTGCTGCTCGTCGAGCGACAGCTTCGACACGATGTTCACCACCATCGCCACCGACGGCACCGGCGAGCTGCAAGTAGCGCAGCACGAGCATCAGCGCCGTCGCAGACCCTCCAGCTTCGCGGCATGCGCAGCGGCGAGGCACGCACCGGATGAACGTGTTGTAGTACACCGACGTGAAGAGCGCCGTGATGAATTGGCAGTCCATGCGGTCCATGACGCCGCCGTGACCAGGAATGACCGAGTCGAAGTCCTTGAGGTTGTACGTGCGCTTGATGGCGGACGCGTAGAAGCCGCCGAACGGGGCGACCACGGACGCGAACGTCGCGAACCAGATTGAGTGGATCTGCTCACAGCAGAGAGCACCGGACACCCGTTCGTCAGCACACACATGATCACGAGCCAACAGCGCACCACTCGAGCGAACCTGGATCGGGAGGTACTCGATCTGGCTGCGACCGATGTACTTGGCGATCGACGCCGGCACCGAGTACGTCGCTGGCACGAAGACACCGCGCACGGGGCACGAGAGCGCGTCCGGGATGAGCTGCAGGCTCTCGAGCGGACAGATCATCCACTGGAACTTGGCGAGCCACGCGCTGCAGAACACTGCGAAGACGACCGTGCACGCGAAGGCGCCGATGAAGCCCTCCCACGTCTTGTTGGGCGACAGGCGCAGGAACGGCGTCTTGACGAACTTGCGGCCGAAGAGCTTGCCGCAGAAGAACGCGAAGCAGTCGTTGCACACGACGAGCGACACGGGGAAGACGAACCAGAAGAGTCCTGAGAAGCGCGACGCAGGCAGCGATGTGAGTTCGTCGCCCAACATGGCACCGACCGACGCCCTCGCGCGCGACGCACCGTTGAAGATGTTGTTGAGGATGTACTTCATCTGGAACACGATGGTCACGAGCGTCACGATCGTCCACGTGTACTGACCCATCTGGTACTTGTAGTAGCCTGTCGGCGCGTCGCCAGTGTCCAGAGCAGCAGCAGCAAGCAGGCGTTGCGTCAGTCTCCCACGACGGCAGAGACCACAGCTCCGCTCCACCACCACACGCACGCACGCACCTTTCTTCAGGCTGAGCACCGACATGACGAAGAGCACGGCGTACATCGTGAACGAGATCCACGTGTGGTAGCGCAGGTAGTGCACGATGATGGGGGGTACGAAGCGGATCTTGCGGTTCTCGATGAACGCGCCGAACGAGTCACCGTAGTTGAAGAAGAGCGCGACGGAGAACCAGCCCCACTGCGCCGCACGAGCCACGCGAGGAGGTTAGCGTCACCGCACGCACGCACGCGCTCGTCTTCTCAGTGTAAGCGCGCGCCGCAGAGTGAACGCACCTGCACGGAGCGGAACCACGGGATCTCCTTCTCCGCCGCCGCGCGGTAGCGCACGTTCACGAGCTCGCGGAAGAGCAGGATCTGGAGCACCACGACCATGAGCCACGCGTAGAGGTGGCCGCCGTAGAGGATGAGCGCGAAGACGCCGATCATGGCGAAGCCCACGACGACGCGCGTGAGGAACTTGTTGAGCGGCGAGGCGGCGGCAGCGACTGTCGGCTTGCTGTTCTCGCGGCGCGTCTGCTGGTCGCCGGCGGCGCCTTCGGGCGTCGAGCGCCGCTTGCGCAGCGACGAGGGGGAGGCGGAGGCGGAGGGAGCCGCCATGGTGGAGGTCGCTGTTGCTGCTCACGGGCGACGACGACGACGACGACGAGGAAGAAGGCGAAGTGAACTGCTCGTGCTGATGATGCTCTGGAGGGAGCAACCACGACGACAGCGTGTTCGCTTATTTCCGTCGTGTCGCAATTAAACGAGTGCAGGTGTAGCGTAATTACACAGGGAATAAGCAAATTTACAAAGGTAGTTTAGAGTTAGCCTGCTATAATGACATTTGATTTATCACACTTTCAGCATGCAAAACTCAGAAAAATATTGATATTACTCTGGATTAATATAAAATATCATATTTGCACACATACTATGAAATCAACTACAGTTGTAACATTATCACCTCGAAGATCTTCAAGCGGTCTCATTCGCGGATTCGCTGGCTATCGTCGAGGACGCCAAGCTTCTGCTCACGAGAAGGTGGTGAAGAGAATGAAGACGCGCGCGACGACCGCGGCGCATCTGCTGCTGCTGGCCGCGCTGCTGGTCTCGCTGACAGCAGCGCTGGCTCCGCACATCGCGCCGCCCAAGCACGACCCGGTGGCGGCCACGCGAGGGCTCATCCGGCGTCGTCTTGGCGCCGAGTACGAAGACCAAGTGCGTCTCTCGCTTCCACTCTTGTACACTTTACTACGACGCGTTCTTTAGCTGACGAGCAAGTGTCCTACTGGCTGGTAGATTGCGCTTCGGGTGCTGGAGGCGCCACAGGACGGGCTCGACGTGTTCGAGATCGGAGCTGCTGGCCGCAAGCTCGAGATCGCAGGCTCATCCGCCACCGCGATGGCGTACGGCCTGCAGTGGTACTTCAAGCGCGTGCTGCACACGCAGACAGACTGGGACAACCACAAGCTGCGCCTCCCGGCGACGCTGCCGCCGGTGGATCCGCCGATCCGGCAGAAGCGCGCGACCAAGTACTCGTACTACCAGAACGTCTGCACTGTGAGCTACTCATCGTGGACGTGGGGGTGGGAGAAGTGGGAGGAGCACCTCGACTGGATGGCGCTGAACGGTTCGTGGATGGTGGTGGTTGCTGGGCTCTCGGCCATCAGACGCGTCTCTGACTCTGCTTGCCTCTTGCGAAGGAATCAACATGCCGCTGGCGTTCACGGGCCAAGAGAAGATCTGGCAGAGCACGTTCCGCCATTTCAACGTCTCCGACGCTGGCCTCGGCAAGTTCTTCGCCGGCTCGGGGTTCCTCGCGTGGGGGCGGATGGGGAACGTGCGCGGAAGCTGGGTGAAGGGTCCGCTGCCGCAGAAGTTCATCGATGACCAGTACGAGCTGCAGCTCAAGACCCTGGCGCGCATGAAGGAGTTTGGGATGGTTCCTGCGCTGCCCGCGTTCGCCGGTCACGTCCCGGAAGAGATCAAGGCGCTCTACCCGACCGCGAAGATCACGCGGTCGCCCAACTGGAACAACTTCCCCGAGGAGAACTGCTGCGTGTACATGGTGGATCCTGTGGACCCGCTGTACCTGGAGATCGGCAAGAAGTTCATCGAAGAGCAGACCCGACTGTACAACTACACGTCGTCGCTGTACCAGTGCGACACGTTCAACGAGATGGACCCGGACACGACCGACCCGATCGCGCTGGCGAACTCGTCGCAGGCGGTGATCAACAGCATGGTCGCGGCAGACCCGGAGGCGGTGTGGCTTATGCAGGGGTGGCTGTTCCAGAGCGAGTACTGGACGAAGGATCTCACGCGGGCGTACCTGCAAGCGGTGCCGAACGACAAGATGATCATCCTGGACCTGTACAGCGAGGTGGATCCTATCTGGAACCGAGACGACAACTACTTCGGCAAGAGCTGGATCTACTGCGTGCTGCACAACTTTGGTGGCAGCACGGGCTTGCGCGGCGACCTGCCGACGATCGGCAGTGACCCCGTCGACTCGCTCGCGAAGAGCGACGGCACGATGATCGGCGTGGGGCTGACGATGGAAGGGATCTACCAGAACTACGTCGTGTACGACCTGACGCTGCAGATGGCGTGGGAGAAGACGGTCGTGGCGATCCCCGAGTGGATTAAAGCGTACGCGCACCAGCGCTACGGCTCGAAGAACGAGCACGCGCAGAAGGCATGGCAGGTGCTCTCGGCGTCCGTGTACAACCAAACGCGCGCGTACGGCGGCGTGACAAAGAGCATCGTGATGTTCTTCCCGCACTGGAACCTCGTGCGCGACGGGTTCATGCCAACGGCGATCAAGTACGACCCGAAGGAGATCGCGAAGGCGTGGAACCAACTCCTGCTCGCCTCGGACGAGCTTCGCGGCGTGGACGCCTACCGCCACGACCTCGTCGACGTGACGCGCCAGTACCTGAGCGACCATCTCCTGACGCTCTACGTCGACATCCGGGACGGGTACCTGAACAAGACTGCGAGTGCGGCGCAGCTGGCTGCGTGGAAGGACAAGTTCCTGCTGACGATCGTGGAAATGGACAACATCCTGTCGACGAACGAGGACTTCTTGCTCGGCACGTGGATCGCCGACGCGCGCGCGCTCGGGACCGGTGACGCGGCGCTGCAGGACTACTACGAGTACGAGGCGCGCAACCTCGTCACGCGCTGGGGCGACAACAACAACAACACGGTGCACGACTACGCCGGGAAGGAGTGGGGCGGGCTCGTGCGCGGGTACTACTTGGGCCGCTGGCGCATCTGGCTCACGGAGGTGTGCCAGTCGTACGCGGAGGGCCGCGCGATGAACGACAACGTCGTGTTCACTGCGCGCGAGGCGTTCGAGCTCAAGTGGCAGCTACTCCACGACTCGTACCCGACGACGCCGCGCGGGGACGCGGTCGCGGTCTCCAAGCGCCTGTACTTCGAGTACGTGGACAACTCGGCGGGAGTCGGCGGCCAAGGCGGCGTGTGGGCGGCGGAGCACGTGGAGGAAATGTGAGCGCCATGCGTGTCAACAGTGTAGCCATGTCCATGAGAGCGCTGTATTCGGGTCAATTGGTGTGGCACACCCAAGTTATAAAATGTGCGGTTCTATTCTAGGCACAAAGACATCGAGCACCTCAAGCACATCGAGCACAGCATGGCGAGCAGCGGCGCGGAGCAGCCGGTGGACAAGGAGACCGCGAAGGAGCACTTCCGCTCCTCGCGCCTGAGCTGGAGCAACCAGGCGGAGCACGTGCGTTCGTGCGCGGCGCGCGGGCGGTTCGAGCGCCTCACGCCTCCCGCGATCCCCTCACTCTCTCCATTCTCGCTCTCGTGATCACGCAGAAACTGCGCCAGGAGCTCAACGACATCGCGATCGCCAAGTGCCGCGACGTCACCTCGAGCTTCGCGGCCTGCGCGGAGCAGCAGGGGCTGCTCGTGGTGTTCAAGTGCCGCGCGCTGAACAAGGCGATGAACGACTGCTTGCACCAGTTCACGAGCGCCGACAAGTTCGAAGAGTACCGCGAGAAGCGCTCCAAGGACATGCTCAAGACGCTGTAGACCGCCCATCCGCCGCTCCCTTGGGGACTGCTGCGGCTCACCAGCCGCCTCACTCTCACTCATACACGCGCACAGACCACGCTTGCGTCGGGCGTTTGGATCAACTATTGGGTGGTGGAGCGCGCTCCTTAGGGAAGCTACGAAGATGACGGCCGGCCGCACACCCAACCGACCGACCGGGCGGCTGCGGCTGGCGCCAGAGACGCTCTAGTGTCTACGCGAGAGGCTCGGGCTCTTGGCCGGCGAGCGCCCCGAGAGGTACTGCTTGGCGACCGCGACGCACTCGGCGCCGATGGCCTTGCACGCCGTCTCGATCTCCTTGGTCGAGTGGATCGCCGTGACCGACACGCGCACGCTCGGGAGCGGCTCGTACGTCTGGTTCGCCTTGTAGCGCGGCGAGCAGACCGCGACGCCCTTGCCAAGCAGGTTGTTCATCACCTGGTCGCAGATCTCGCGCGCGATCGCGCGCTGCTGCGCGTCGTTGCCCACGCGTGCGAGCACCTTCGGCGCCAGGCGCACGTGGATGATCGGCGACGCGCGCGCGCTCGTGATCTCGAAGTCGCCTTGGACCGCGGCCGTGAGCGCGTCGTGCGCGGCACCGGCGTTCGTGCGCAGCTTGCGGAACAGCTGTGGCTCCGAGCGCATGATGCGGATCGCCTCGGATGTGCACGCCGACGTGAACGGCGGCGGCGACGCCGAGAAGACGTAGCCGGCGCTGTTGATGCGCTGGTAGTCCACCACCTCCTGCGAGCCCGTGCTGAAGCCGCCGACGCCGGCAGTCGCGCCGGCGAGCGAGCCGCAGATGATCGCGACGTCCGAGACCTTGACGCCGTAGTGCTCCGTGATGCCGCGGCCGTTGTCGCCGAGCACGCCGAACGAGAAGGACTCGTCGAGGAAGAGGCGGAAGAAGTACTTCTCGCACAGCGCCACGACCTTGGGCAGGTCGATCATGTCGCCGTGGTTGCGGAAGAGCGACTCCGTGACCACGTAGCGGCGCTGGCAGTCCGAGCCGCGACCGGCCTTCTTGTCCGCGTCGCGCACGCTCTTGAGCACGCGCTCGAGGTCCGCCAGGTCGTTGTGCTTGTAGTAGTGCGTCGTGCAGCGCGCGAGGTTCGCGCCGACGAGAATCGAATCGTTGCAGCCGTCGTCGACGACGATGAGGTCGCCGCGCTTGGCGAACGCCGGCAGCACGGTCGACGACGTCGCCTCCGTGTCCGAGAAGGTGATGGCGTCCGGCGTGCCGATCATGCCCGCGAGGTCCTTCTCGAGGATCTCGTGCGTGTCGATCGTGCCGTAGAAGCCGCGCGGGCCGCACGAGCCGCAGCCGTACTTGGTGAGCGCCTTCACGGCCGTGTCCTTGAGCTCCTTGCGGCTGCCGAGGCCGAGGAAGTCGAAGGTCGCGAGGTTGAGCAGCGGCTTGTCGATGCCCTGCAGCTTGATGTGCGTGTCCGGCTGGGACTCAACGATGCCGATCGGCCGCGCCTTGCTGGCGTCCGGGCTGCTGTCCGCGGCCACGAGCGGCTCGGGCGTCCACTCGGCGACGAGGTCGTCGATCTCCTTGGCCGAGAGCTTCACGCCCTTGCTCTTGGGCTTGTCCTTCTTCACGAACGCGATGTAGATCACGAACACGATGAGGAACGTCTCGATGATCACGTGCTCGGGGCTGCGCTCGTAGATCGCGCGGATGTACTCGTAGTACGTGTGCGGCGCATTCGCGAACGCCTCGCTGATCCGGGCGGCGTCGAGCGACACGAGCGCCTGTGCACGAGCCGCTCTCTGTCAGTCCGCTGCTGCATCTCCCGAGTCACAAAGCGCGAGGGCGACGCAAACGTACGTCAGCGAAGGGCTTGCCGATCGTCGCCCACCACTCGCTCATGGCTGTCGTGGCGTCTGTGGCGGCTGGCGGATGAGCGCGGCTGATCGAGTGCGCGCCGGCGAGCGAAAGCGGGAGTGAGGCGCGGAGGCGCGCGCAAGAAGTCCTCGACGTGTCGCACCTCTCGGCTCGCTTAGTGAAGAAAACAAGGGAGTTCCCGACGTCACCAATGTCCGATTTTGCTTGCGCACACACTTGCGTGAGAGCAGGCGCGGCGCTGTTGTCGTCGTCGCGTGGTCGTCGAGGCCGAGATCGCCGAGATCTTGGCTGTTTGGCTGGAGAGCGAACGAGATTCGCCTTCGCGCGCGCGCGGCAGCACCTACACACACGCGCGCCGCCATCCGATCCCGACGTCCCGACCCGTTTGCAACCAGAGACGAACTTTGTTACGAGTTCTTGAGTTCTTGACCGTCACAATGACCGTGATCACGAGAAGTGAAGCCAAGTGCCGTCACATAGTGGTCCGCGAGTGCCGGAAGCTAACTTGGCTGCCCTTCTTCTTGAGACTTGAGACCGAGCCATTTGTCCGAGCACGAGCAATCGAGCGAGCTGCACAGCTCTCCAGCCGAGGCTGCACAACTGCGCAGCGCAAGCAAGTCTCAGCAAGAGGCATCCGCACACGCCCCGCTGACGCGACCATCATCTCCAAGCGAGCGAGCAGGCCTCGACACTGCGCACGCACGCACGCGTGCGTCGAGCACGAGGGCGAGGACATCGAGGACATATCCACCAACTCAAGTCCCTCGCGACGCCACGACACCTCGCCCGAAGCTTCGCCGAAGCCGCCCCAACCATCCTCTTCGGCGAGCCATCGCGTGATCTCCGCAGCAGGAGCGGCGAGACTCGCGCACTAACCGCACAAAGCAAGCCGCGACCACGACGTCTTGGGCCGATTCGCAGCAGATCGAGATCGGTGCAAGGCAACACAAGGAACTGAGGTATATGTGTACGTTGTCTCAAATACCCAAACAGCCATGATCAATTTCGAATTTCTGAAATTGTACAACTATATTGTAAATTTTAAGATTTGAAAATAAACTATTAAATATATTACAGACGTAGCTCAAGTGATACTAAAGTATCAAAACATCAAATCGATCGGGAGAGTCGCAAACTCGAGCGCGCACACCTCGACTTGACCGACTCTCGCGACGCGGCCGCTGCGCACACTCACCCTTCCCCCCTCCCTCTCCCCCTGCTCGGCAGCCCTCACTACCCACTACCCCCGCCAGCAACGCTTATGGAGCTCCGGAATCGCAACATCGGCGGACGCCGCGACATCGACGGGCGGCTCACGGACGTGACGCTCGGCCCCACGGTGTACGCCGGCGAGCGCTACTCCAAGGCGAGCGAGCGCCTCAAGCGCCAGAACAAGAACGGCGTTGACACGACCGGCGCGGAGACGCGGGTGCGCCGCGGCGCTTTCCGGATGGGCGGCTTGTGCGTCGCTTGTGCTAATTGTCGCTCACGTGTGCATGGTGCTGGTGATTGCTCGTGGGCTGCAGCTCTTGGCGCCGCGCTTCATCGGGTTCCTGCTCGCGCTCGTGGTGGTCTTCTCGGTGTTCTTCTGGCTCCAGTACCTCTCGGCCAAGAAGCGCAACCGCTCGAAAGGCGTGTAAGAGCAGCTACGAGTAGATCCAATGCCAACATGTGCGCTGAGGTCGTTGGTGCAGTCGAGTGTGGTGTCGCGAGTTAGAGAGCAACAGCCGCTCGGTGTTGCGATCTGCGACTTGTTCAGACACGCGATAGGAGCGAGAGGTTGTGCAGTCGAGCTCCGAGCGAATCCGAGGCGTCTGTGGTGTTGATGCTGCCCTGCCACGTCGGCGGCGTCGCACACGCAGAGTATCTCGAGTGTACGAGAGCGCGGCTGTCCAGCGACTCGACTCCTCGACTCGGACGGGCTAGAGATCAGTCGAGAGCGCGAGTGTGATCGCTCGCCGCCATCCGGCTCGACGCCGAGCAATGCTGTCGCAGGCATGCGTTGTGTCGCCCTAGTCTGCGCTGTCCTGTGGTGGAGTCGAGCGCATGCTCCAGGAGGTGAAGGGACGAGCGTCTCGTTCGATGGCTGGCAGCACTCCGAAGATGCCTCTGAGCCCGTCTGGTGACTACAGCACTCGTCCCCCGAAAGGCTCCGACTCGGAGCCTTCGAGCTACCGTCGATGGCTCTTGAAGCTCCTGTGTCCCTGAGGACAGCGCCTCTGTCCTCGCGTGACACACTCACTCAAAGAATCGAGTGGTGCAACTTGCAACGTGGCGAGTTCGTGAACAGCGAGCGGCGCAGAGACGACACGGCGACGTCCTCGAGAGGAAGCCACCCGCCTCCGCCAACTGCAACGAGGAAGCGACCAGCGCTTTGCTTCGCGCGTTTCAGCCTCCTCTGGGTGCGGCGGCCGGCAGACACACGTACGCGCCAGTCGCGCTCGCCCTGCGAGTCTGCAGCTCTGCACGTCCAGCGCTTTTGTGAACCGAGTCTCATGAACCGAGCACTTCATTGCGGATAAATATGAGCGCCACCGGCGTGCGCCGCGCGCGACTCGCTCTCTACTGGCTATTGGTACATCGAAGCGGCTGCTCTGTGCGGCGGCGAGAGGCGGCGCTGGCCATGAATTCCGACGTTCATTCCTGCGGCGCGCCGCCGTCGAGAGCCACCCGTGCTGGTTGCTGGCTGGCTGCTGGCGATCTGGTCAGTCGCGCGCTTGGTACCTTTGACGACGCCTCGCGCGAGTCTCGGCCTCCGACGGCAGCGGCAACCACCTCACGACGCCGTGAGCTGCGGCGTGGACCCGCCGCGTTTCCGCCCGAACGACTTGGACATCTTGCTCAGGCGCATGTAGAGCTTGTTCGCGAACGTCTTGCGCAGGTCTCGCAGCTCCATGTCCACGACCGCGAGCTGCTTGTCCTCGATCGTGACGTTCGACGCCGTGGCGCATGCGTCGTCCTCGCGGCACGAGCACGAGCAGCTCGGCGCGCTCGACGGGCGACCCGCCTCAGACCCGTAGCCCCACTCGCTCGTGGCCGTGTCCTCGTCGTCGAGCTGGTCGTCCGACGCCGTCTTCTTGGAGGAGGCACGGAGACTCGACTCGCGTTGCTCGTCGTCCTCGAGGCTGCTCTCGCGCAGCTGCGCCGCGTGCAGGTGGTGCGGGTCGCTGCAGTCGTCGGTGTCGCAGTCCTCGAGCGTGCACACGAGCTCCGTGTTGTTGCTGCTGCTCGCGGTGCTCTGGCGGCGCGCCATGGACATGCGCGCGTGCGTGGAGCAGCGCTGGAGCTGCGCGAGGTGGGCGTCGGGGCCGCCGCTGGCGCGCAGGTTGCCGCTGCTGTTGCTGTTGCTGTTGTTGCTGCTGCCGACGAACGACGAGGAGAGCGGCGCCGCGGGCACGGAGAACGCGAGCTGCTCGACCGAGGGGCTCGGTGCCGAGCGGCGCAGGAGGAGAGGCATGTCTTCTGGCGAACGGAGAGATCGACTTGTCGAGGAGAACGCGGAGCGTCAAGTGGGGCGGGCGGCAGCGTGGCGTGGCGCGCGGGCAGGCGGGCAGAGCAAGCGAGCGAGCGAGCGAAGCTCCGCGGTCTTGAGCAATTTTCGAATGTGCGGCTTTTTGAGAAGAGCTCACAAAATTGCCCAGTCTCTTTCACCACATCAAAGGGCGAGACTGACTATTTTTCGACTCGACGATTCATCTTAAGTACGATCGCGCTTGATATGCGCACTGCGTTTCAGTATGGTCAGATGACAAGAGTCGGTTTTAGAACGGATCCAAATCACTTGGAGTTCGTATGCAAGTTTGAGAATGACTTTTGTCGCGGCTGCGCTGGTGGCAGATTTCTGGGGTCAATCCACCAACTCAGGCACGGCTGCCAGATGTATGGGGTTCGTGGTTGGTGGTCGTGAACAGCAGCGAAGTGGCGGCGACCAACAGCAGCAGCAGCAGCAGCCAGAGCAGGCTCACAGCAGAGATCTGCGGTGGGAGTTGCTCACGATGGGTATACGCGCTTTGAATCGTGTTGTGCACATTGAACATTGCCTCCCTCGTTTTCGTCACTCACAAAGCGATACAATTAAATCATGAATCGTGAGGATCAATTCACTGAGTCGCTGCAACTCAATTCACTGAATCGCAGCAAATCTCAAACGAATTGTGTCGCGACCTGAGTTTTAATCACGAATCGCGCACGTTGAATTGCGATCTTTTCTCCGCTTGAAGTTGTCACAACTCGTTTCGAGAGCAACCAAGGACGTCGACGAGCACTACTCAACC
The DNA here is from genome assembly GCA_023333865.1 of Globisporangium perplexum. NCBI lineage: Eukaryota > Oomycota > Peronosporomycetes > Pythiales > Pythiaceae > Globisporangium > Globisporangium perplexum. The sequence continues at coordinate 21,508 of JAASFS010000080.1, read as the reverse complement.
AAGATGCGTCCGCTGCTCGCGTGGACAGCGGGGGCGGCGACGGCGGCGGTGCTCGCACTCGCGTTACCCGCCGCGACTGCACTCCGCGACCTCCCGACCGACAGCCACGGCGTGCAGCTGCCCGCGAACTACGCGCGCGCGAGCGCCAATGTGGACACCACGTGCGACCCGAGCAAGTGGAAGCCGCCGGTGGACGGCGTGTACAACACGAAGGGAGTCGTGGACGCGCACAAGCTCAACGTGCACCTCATCGCGCACTCGCACGACGATCCCGGCTGGCTCGTCGGCATCGACCAGTACTACATGGAGCGCGTGCAGTACATCCTGGACACGGCCGTGAAGGAGCTCGCGGAGAACCCCGACCGGCAGTTCATGTTCGTCGAGCAGGTGCGTCTGAGCGCGCGCGCCTATAGCTGATGCGGCGCATCTGCTGACAGCGGAGTCGCACTGCTTTGCATGGTGCAGTCGTTCTTCCAGCGCTGGTGGAACGAGCAGGGGTCGAAGACCAAGACGCTCGTGAAGGAGCTCGTGAAGCAGGGGCGTCTGGACCTAAGCGTGAACGGCGGCTGGTGCATGCACGACGAAGCGACGCCGCACTACACTGCGATGGTGGACCAGACGGCGTACGGGCACCGGCTGCTGAAGGAGGAATTCAACGTCACGCCGCGCATCGGCTGGCAGATCGACCCGTTTGGCCACTCGTCGACGCAGGGCTCGCTGCTCTCGGCCGGCGTAGGCTTCGACGCGCTCTACTTTGCTCGCATCGACTACCAGGACTACGACAACCGCAAGGTGAACAAGGACCTCGAGTTCATCTGGCGTCCGAGCAAGTCGCGCGGGAAGAACTCGCAGGTGTTCACCGGCGAGATCATCGACCACTACGGCCCTCCGCGCGAGTATAACTACGGCTACAGGGACTGCCAGATCCAGGACGACCCGGAGCTGCACGACTACAACGTCTGCTCGGTGGTCGACGGCTTCGTGCAGATGGTTCACGAGCGCGGCGCGAGCACGAAAGGGAACCACATCTTCATCCCGATGGGCGACGACTTCCAGTACGACAACGCGCGCATGTGGTACAAGAACATGGACAAGCTGGTGGTACGTTCCGAGATGCCATCGTTCGTGGCGCTTTCACGATACTGATGACGTCCTTTTTGCTTGTCCTGTTGCCAGCACTACGTCAACCAAGATGCGCGCGTCTCCGTCATGTATTCGAACCTGTCGTACTACACGGATCTGAAACTGGCTGAAGATCTCGAATGGAGCGTCAAGACAGACGATTTCTTCCCGTACGGCTCGGCGAAGCACGCGTACTGGTCGGGCTTCTTCACGAGTCGACCCACACTCAAGAGGTTCGCGCGCGTCTCGAACGTGTTGCTGCAGCAAACTCGCCAACTCGATGCGATCTACCAGAGCCACCACTCCGCGCAACTCGACAAGCTTCAGCGCGCCGTTGGCTTGGTCCAGCACCACGACGGTTTGTCGGGGACGGAGAAGCAGATTGTCGCGGACGACTACGCGCTCCGTCTGAACGACGGCGTGCTCGACGCGCAGAAGGAGTTCAACGAGGTGTTCTTCGTGATCGGCGAGAAGGAGAAGTATCAGTTCTGCCTGCTCGCGAACGTCAGTATCTGCGACGTGTCCACATCGAACAAGGTGCGATCTCGTTGCAAGTGGCGTACGAACCACCAGTGGGCTAGCTTGGAGAGACTCTGACGATGTGACTCTGTGCGATGTGCTGCAGCAATTCGAGGTCCTTGTTCACAACGCGCTGCCGCGCAAGAGTGTGCAGACCATCTCGATCCCGATCCAGCACAAGAATCTGAACATCAAGCCGCTCTCGGCCAACGCAAACGTGCGCCGCCAAGAGGTGTTCGACGCGGTTCCGGTACACTCAAAGCAGGCGGGGGCTCTCCACTCGCTTGTCTTCAGCACCGAACTAGGTCCGCTGGAGGACGCCCGCTTCCTAGTCACGGAGACGGCTTCGGTATCAAAGGCATCGAAAGTCGCCTCTCCGCTGGGCTCCGCGAAGGGTGAGGTTACGCTCGAGAACGACCTCGTGCGCGCGAAGATCGACAAGGACACCGGCTCGATCGTCTCGATATTGAACAAGGCGAAGAACATCGAGCTGGCTGTCTCCTCGACTGTCGGGTACTACCAAGCGTACCAAGACAGCAAGGAGCAGCGGTCGGGGGCGTACATCTTCCGCCCAGACTCGAAGATCGTGCACTCGATCGGCAAGGCCGGTGACGTCACGCTGCTCGATCTGCGCATGAGCTCGCAGACTGGCACCGCGACTCGTGTCGCATTCCGGATCGGCGAGTGGGTGACTGTCGAGTACCGCGTGAACGACGGTGACGAGTTTGTCGAGATCGAGTGGACAGTCGGGTCCATCCCGATCGAGGACAACATCGGCAAGGAGGTGGTTCTGCGCTTCGACACTCAGAGCAAAATCCAGTCCGCGAAGACGCTGTACACAGACTCGAACGCCATGGAGTTCGTCCCGCGCGTGCGCAACCACAGAGACACGTGGAACCTGACGCTTCACGACGATCAGGAGTTCGTGGCCGCCAACTACTTCCCAATCACCATCGGCGCTTACATCAAGGACGACAAGTACCAGCTGAATGTGGTGACCGACCGCGCGCAAGGTGCTGCGAGTCTCGAGGACGGGCAGATCGAGGTGATGGTCCACCGCCGCCTCCTCGCGGACGACGGCAAGGGTGTCAACGAGTATCTGAACGAGACCGAGTCGTTCCTCGACACTGAGACGAAGAACCAGTCGTCACGTGGACTGATCGTTCGAGGCAACTTCTTCCTGAACGTCGACAGCGCTGCGGAGGGTATGCGCAGCCTCCGCACGAAGATGGAGAAACAGTTCTTCACGCCACTGATCGCGCTGCGCAAGCCGGTACCAGCGAGCGGGGACGGGAAGATCCCTTGGCTGACGAGCAACGAGTTCCCGGTGAACGTCGGGCTGACATCGTTGCAGGAGCTGAGCAAGGACTGCGTCATGGTCCGCCTGACGCACTTGTTCGCTGTGGACGAGCACGCGACGCTTTCGAAGTCCGTGAAGGTGGACTTTGCGAAGCTGTTGGTGGTGAAGGGGTCTTCGATCAGCGAGGTGACGGAGCTGCTCCTGACGGGCGTTGCTCCGCTCCACAGTCGAGAGCGCGAGCCGTACACGACAAAGTGGAAGACGATCGAGCCGGAAGACTCGCCGGTGGACCAGAGCAAGCCTTCCTTCCCGCTGAAGGGGACGGAGGTGGAACTCCAAGCCATCGAGGTGCGCAGCTTCCGCATTTGTTTCTCGAAGACCGAGGAGAAGCAGGAGCTGCTCCAGACCGGCGGTGACGACGTCACGGTCGACGCTGCGACGATGACCGACTCCCTTCACGACATGAAGGCGGAGTCGCTCCTGCAGGTGGTGGCTGTGGAGTGAGCAGGCGGCGGCGTTCCCGCTCCCGTAGTGGAGCTGGGTGTGGAGTAACGTCCGACTTGGTCACTTCCTTGAGAGAAGCATCGAAGAATGAGCAATCGCGATGCATGTTGGTATGTGAGAACACGGAAGCGCGCTCGACGCGTTTAACATCCCCGTGTGTGAGCTACCGCTTGATCGGCCTACTCCAGCATCCGATGAAGAACGAGGCGCCAGACGCCAACGCAGACGCCGACTACAAGCGCGGCCGCAAGCAGACGGAGAGTTGCCAGCCAGCGAGCATCGCGAATGGTCTTGCGCACAGCCTTGACGAGCGACTCGGGCGAGTAGATCGCACCGTCCTCGCAGCAGAAGCCGACGAACTCGAGGCGCTTCGCACTCAGGAACCGCCACCAGAGTGCTCCGAAAGCCTTGATGACCATCTTCGAGACGAAGCGGTTCGTCGACCACACAACACAGAGCAGCCACCAGGATGCAACCGTCAGGTACAGCCCGCGCTCCGCTCCACACGCCTGACGTCGATGCAGCTCGCGAATTTGCATCTCACTCGAAGCGAGCAACGAGTCTTCGTGAAAGCATCGACCGAACTCCAGCGAGCTCCTGCTGTTCACCAGCAACTCTGTCGGCAAGGATGAGGAGGGGGGCTGCGGCAGCAGCGAGTCCACCTCCGTTCTCACATCGAGGCTGCTGCAGAAGTTCGACACATCAATGCTGTCGACTTCCACGCGTCCAACGAAGGCGCAGTCGTCGTGCATCCGCGTCAGTGATGCGAGCGTGGACTGTTGAGCGTGCATCTGCTCCAGTGCCGCTGTCCACACAAACCGCTCGTGTCAGCTTCGTTGCCATGAGATAACAGGAGGGAGACAAGCACTTTGCGAGCAGTACCTGATTGGTTTCTCCACGCTCGAACCGATGCGTTCAGAGTGCGCTGCAGCTCACGCTCGGCCAGATTCGCTACCAGCGCAGACTGATCGTCGATCTCAGCCCTCGGGTTCTGCGCAGACGCTCGGATCGGCAAGACATAGCTCAGAAGATGCTGTGCCACAGTCTGCTCGTTGTCAGAGGAGTCGAGGGCGGCATCTGCAGGTGGACTGCCGCAGATCTCCAAGAAATCTCGCTTCCACACCACGAGTGCTCCTGTTCCGACGATACCCGCGCATATCCAGACGATGTACTCCGTGAGTGTCTGCAGCAGCGCATCCAGCTGCATCAAGGCGAAGTAGCACAGACTCGTGAAGTCGAGTCTGCACAGGAAGACCTTCCAGGCGTCACTCTGAGTCACAAGAGCACAAGACAGTGTGAAAATCTACTTCAGAGCAAGCCCGTCACTCGCGCGTGTTCGTGTTCACCAGTGCAGACAGACAGCACCGTACCAGTGCGAGGAGCGACGTGATGCCTCGGATGTCGACTGGGGAGAGTGCCGAATACGAATCGGTCCAGAGAGCGAACATGACTTCGAGAATCTTCAGACACACGCTGCCCCAGTCTGCGAGGTACAGCAGCCGCTCCACCGCTCTCCACACTCCGACGCAAGCAGTATACAGCTCGCGAACTCGAGCGCTCGTGGGCTCAACGATCAAAGCTGACGCTTCCCCACTAGGATCGCTGGCAGTGGTTCGTGTACCGCGACGCAGTTCCTCGCGCTTCTGGACCAAGTAGAGTTCGTGGCGCACGAAGTCGTCGACACTCGCGCGGTTCTCGAACTCGAGGTCTCGGCAGTGGTTCCGCGTCACGAACTGCGGCTCTTGTACTCTTAGTGCTCCAGCGAGAGATTGGATCTTTTCGCCCACTCTTCTCCAAGAGCGCTCGTGCGAAGCGAGCATGCGGCGTACCGCCGCCTTCCACTGACGATCACGAGAGTCGATGCTGCTTGTGACTTGCATCTCTGCGCGCTCGAGGATCTCCGCCGTTACTGCCATGGATTTGTTCATCTGCGCTTGTGTCACGTTGAGAGCTCGCTCCAACTCCAGTTGCAAACCGAGACTCAGCTTCTGGATGCCGACGATGCCGCTCTCGAGCACCTTCCACTCTGAGGCGTTCATGATCGTGTCAAAGAGTACGGTCTCGAACGGGATGATCGATCGCAGTGACTTCTGTAGTGCTGCCCTCAAGTGCAAGAGTGCATCGGATGGCTTCAGATCTGGATCGTCGAGAGCCTCAACAAGCGAGAACTTGTCGAGATCAAGTGGGGTGCTCGTGGCATTCTCAGCATCTCGACCCAACGCCGCCGTGCTCAAGGAGCTCCACGCCAGTTGTGCATCCGTCATCGACGACTGCAGTGCCGCCGCAAAGATCATCCGGATCGCACCTTGAATATCTCCAGCATCGTCAAGCTCATCGTAGTGCTGAATTGGCTGGTCCAGCGCCTCGATCGCGTCTGATGTGACTTGAGCAAGCAGGGTGGCGCGAACGTGGCCGAGTATCTCTGGCGAGGTGGCGTTGCTCTCTCTCCAGTGCACCGAATACTGCTCGAAAGCCTCGGCAAAGCACTGTGTTTCTGTTGCATCCGCCCACGGATCTCGGATGTCCCTCTTCTGCTTCATCGCTGCGTCAGATTCGTTCAGAGCTTGAAAGAAGCGACTGGAGCCTGTCGAGCCAGCATCGCACGCGCCAGCAAGCATGAGCAACTCGTCATTCAGGCGTCCAGTGCGAGATAATCAGCTCAACACGTACACCCGGCGATCCGATCTGCCACCTCGTCAAGTGCGTCTGCGTTCTTCCGGACGCTATCGCGACTCCGTTGGCGATGCGCCTCGACGTCTGCTTTCACAACTGCGAGGTGTGCGAGCGCCGCCTCGTTAACGCAGTTCGACGCATTCTGCAACTGTAGGCTGGATTGCGTGTACGTGTGCTGCGCGATCGTGACAGCTTCAGGCACTTGCATCCGATCTAGCAGCCAGTTTGCTACCTGCATCGACGCGTGCAGCCCGCTCGCGTAGGTGCAGCAGACAAAGAGGAGCAGGAACCACAGCTGCGGGCAGTTGTAGAACCACACGAGCAGCCAATGTCGTTTGCAGCAGCCAGAGGAGCCGCCGCACTGCCACCAGCTTCCGCGACGCAAGGTATTCGAGTCGACTCTGCTCGAACCTGGAGAAGGCGACAGGACCGTGTACACCGATAGCTTTGTTGTGCCATCGTCAAGGTCGCCTGTCAGATCTCGCGACCTCCCACGCGCCCACACTGGCGGTAGTCTCAGGTCGCCGCGGATCGACGACGCAGTCTGGAGCGAGCAGCTCGGCGTGATCTTGGAGCTCATGATGTGGATCGTGGGAATGGAGAAGTGGTGAACTCCAGCGCACAAGCAGCGGCAGCAGCAGGCAACCAACAACCGCAGCAAGAGAAATCGAACACGACGAAAGGAGGATCATTGCAAAGAGACATGGCTTGAGAGCAACGGCGTCGGACGCCTTACGACTACGCAGAGACGAGGAAGAGAGAGGCGTGGCGGTACTCATACAAGATATGGATTAACTAGGTTGTCGTATCACGAAGCGCGAACGCTTTCAAACGACGCGCATGTCAGTGTATAATCACAGTACCGCACTTGCACTCGCACACACATGTACATGCACACACACAGTCGACGCGAAGGAGGAAGGAGCGCTCGGACATCCAAGGAATGAATCGCCTCAAGCAGCTACGCCGGGTGGCGACCCGGCGGCTATCAGCAAACACTGCGAATGTTTAAGGGAAAATGCATCGTCACCGCGCTTCCAGCGTACACAGGCACACATGCACTCATGCACACACACGTAAGCAGAGTCCAGGAAGGAGGTGGCGGCGGCGGCAGAAGGCGTCGCGACTGGAAGGAAGAGCGCGAATGAAGCGATAGATTCAGGTTTGCGGGTTTGCGGACCAGCGCCGCCTCGTCGCCGTGCTGGCCAGTCATTTTTCAATGAGGCGTTTATGTTTTCAGAAACAGTCCTATTTGGACTGTTTCTGTTCGATTGGCGCACGCTGATTGGTAGTTCGCACTCTTTACTCAAGCTCAGTCTAAATTTTCGTTGTCGAAGACCACACAAAGCCGCGCAAATTTGATCACAAAGATTTACCCTCTGTTTCAGTATGCCTCGAAAACTGACACATAACGACCTAAGAGCTTCTATTTGACCATGTCAGTATTTTCCAGAAACGAGTGGCCAGGAAGTGTGCAGCAAGGATAGAGATGCGCAGCAAAGATAGAGAGGGTCTCGCTCCTCTCGCCCCAGCGCACTCAGAACACGATTTAGAATTGCAGAGTCAAGCGGATCGCGGCGGCGCCTCCGGGCTCGCCGCGATGGCTTGGGGAAATTCCCCGGACACCAGGACAGAGAGTGTCGGCGTCGAAGCGCAGATCCCCTCGCGACGAAGCTGCTGAGAGGGCCGGCGTCCGCGCCGGCCGGAGCGCTATGCGGACTCGCGGGGACTGATCGTCATACTAACAGTTATGCAATTGGCTCCACGGCGCCAAGCAGACGTCGTGCTGCTGCCGTGCCGAGCTAACCCGACGGGGATTACTCATGTTGTGTTCTCCACGACACCCAGAGCGAAGGAAGTAGGTCGCGTCGACCAAGGAGAGCAGCAGGGCGGTCGAGAGCGAGCGTGAGCGGGCGTCGAGGCTGGTGTGTCGCCCCCGACTCGCGAGCTCTCGATCGTTTGCTGCGTCTCCGCTGTGTTTCTCAACGCAGTTGTGTGTGTGTGCAGCGTGAATGTGTCTGAGTGTATGTATGTGCTTGCGCTTGTGCTGCACGGTTTGCATGAACGGAGGACATGGAGCGCAGTGACGATGCATTTTCCCTTAAACATTCGCAGTGTTTGCTGATAGCCGCCGGGTCGCCACCCGGCGTAGCTGCTTGAGGCGATTCATTCCTTGGATGTCCGAGCGCTCCTTCCTCCTCCACGTTGACTGTGTGTTCGTGTGTGTGTGTGTTGTTGGCAGTAGCGGCGGCGTAGATAGCACGAGCCATGGTGTTAAGCAGTGTGATGAACAATGGTGGTCTTAAGATCTCTCATTTCCTTCTCCTTTCGTCCCTGTTGAGGTCTATGGTGTCGTGGACTTGGTGCGGAGGCTCTGCTCGTGCGTTGCGTCGTTGCTGTGACGAAGGTCTCTACGTCGGAATGGAAGCGCTCACTGTCACCTGCGTCAAGAAGACGCGTGTCCTCCGTGTCGATCTCGTCGCGATCAAGTGGAGGCAAGTCCTCCTCCCATCAAATGCAACGCGCCAGCACCGGCGAGCTGCTCCGAGCGCTGAACACCAGCACCACCTGGCACTGCTGGCGCTGCTGCTGGCGCTGCTGGCGCTGCTGGAGGCGCGCCTGCCGACGGCCCCTTCGTCAACCGAGCTGCATACAGCATCGAGTGCCGCTCCGCTCGGCGTTTGCGCGCACACCTTGGTGTCCCACCTGCTCGATGGCTTGCATGCTTGTGGTGCTTGGGCAGCACGGCATACAAACAGCAAGTCAGAAGCGCATCACGGCTGGGCCGAAAATGCCCAGGAATGACGTAAACGTCCCCCAAACCCTCGTCGTTGTTTCGTAGCTTGATTCCGAGCCTACAAACTTTCATACACTCGATAACTCAGTGCCCAAACCAAGCAGCCCGCGCGTACCCAACAAAAAAGGTAGCGATCTTCGAACACCCGCTAAAGTGCGAATCCTCCTCCCCCTCACCAGCTCGAAGCCCGAAGCTCGCCTGTGCTTCATGCGCGGCGCGCGCTTCATGCGTTACCGCGAGATCGGCACGCTCCGGACTCGCACCAGCACCAGCGCCGCCACCACCTCCTCTGTGCTCGCTGCGATCACTGCCCCCGCTTGTCGACGCTCAATGCTGCCTGCTGCTTCATGTCTCCTTCCCACCACACCAGCAAGCACGCGTTCCCTCTCGAACTCGATCATCACTTTCAAGAGGAACCCTTGCCTGATGACGTTGAGCTCGCCGCGTCCTCGCACTCTGCGCTCATTCCGGATTTTGAGCTCCAGCGCGCAGCTCTCCCCCCTCCTCCCCACTTCTCCGCTTCCTCCCCCCGCTCGCTTCAAGATGGCGCTCTCGGACGTCGGACTCTACGGCCTCGCGGTCATGGGCCAGAACTTTGCGCTCAACATGGCGGCGCACGGCTTCCGCGTCTCGGTGTGCAACCGCTCGCCCGACAAGGTGGACGCGACCGTCGAGCGCGCCAAGAACGAGGGTGGCCTCCCGCTCGTGGGCCACAAGGACGTGGGCGACTTCGTGCGCTCGCTCTCCACGCCGCGCAAGGTCATCATCCTCGTGGTGGCCGGCAAGCCCGTGGACCTCACGATCGCCGCGCTCGCGGAGCACATGGAGCCGGGCGACATCATCGTCGACGGCGGCAACGAGTGGTTCCCCAACTCGGTGCGCCGCGCGGACGAGCTCAAGAGCAAGGGCATCCACTTCGTGGGCATGGGCATCTCGGGCGGCGAGGAAGGCGCGCGCAACGGCCCGTCGCTCATGCCGGGCGGCCCGAAGGAGGCGTTCGACGCGCTCGAGCCGATCCTCGTCAAGTGCGCCGCACAGGTGGACGACGGTGCGTGCACGGCGTACCTCGGGCCCATCGGCTCTGGCAACTACGTCAAGATGGTGCACAACGGCATCGAGTACGGCGACATGCAGCTCATCGCCGAGGCGTACGACATCCTCAAGATCGCCGGCGGGCTCACGAACGGCGAGCTCGCCGAGGTGTTCGACGAGTGGAACAAGGGCGACCTCGAGTCGTTCCTGATCGAGATCACGGCGGCGATCTTCGCCAAGAAGGATGACCTCGAGGCCGACGGCTACCTGCTCGACAAGATCCTCGACCAGACGGGCATGAAGGGCACGGGCCGCTGGACGGTGCAGGAGGCCGCCGAGCGCTCGATCGCCGCGCCGACGATCACGGCGTCGCTCGACTCGCGCTACCTGTCGGCGCGCAAGGAGGAGCGCGTGTTCGCGTCCAAGGTGCTCAACGGGCCGTCCGAGATCCCGGCCGTGGACAAGCAGCAGCTCATCGACGACGTGCGCCAGGCACTGTACGCGTCCAAGATCTGCTCGTACGCGCAGGGGCTCAACCTCATCCGCGAGGCCGGCGTGCAGATGGGCTGGAACGTCGACCTCGGCGAGTGCGCGCGCATCTGGAAGGGCGGCTGCATCATCCGCGCGGCGTTCCTCGACCGCATCAAGGCGGCGTACTCCAAGGACGCGAGCCTCATCAGCCTGCTGGTGGACCCGGACTTCGCGCAGGAGCTCAACGCGCGCCAGTACTCGTGGCGCCGCGTCGTGTCGCTCGCGGTGGCCAGCGGCATCCCGACGCCGAGCTTCTCGGCATCGCTCAACTACTTCGACTCGTTCCGCCGCGAGCGCCTCCCGGCGAACCTCACGCAGGCGCAGCGCGACTTCTTCGGCGGCCACACGTACGAGCGCACGGACCGCGCCGGCCGCTTCCACTGTGAGTGGACGGACGCGCACCACAACATCGGCAACGTCTCGGAGCGCATTCTCGGCAACCTGTAAGCGCGCCGCCGCGAGCGTCTGCGCACCCGAGCGCCTGCCTCTCTGCTGCTAATGCATAGTGTTGACCCCGAGTGCGTTCCTCATGCTCTCCTCACATCTTGGACAGCGTCGGGAGCTGCGCGATGAGCTGCCGCTCGCGACCAAAGCCGTCGAGCTTGCCGGGGAGCTTGCGGAACTTGGCCACGCGCAGCGCGAGCCGCTCGAGCTCGTTCTCCTGCTCGAACGGCGGCCGCAGGCGGATCTGTCGGCACGCGGTGGGTGGTGACACGCGTGAGAATCGAGAGGCGGACGAGCGCGGACGCCAGCAACCGCACGAACCTGCACAGGGCCGCGTGAGTGCGGGCGGCGCGGGTGCGACTCGGAGAAGCGCTCGAGCACGCGCCAGTTCTCGAGCGTCGCGATCGCGTTCTGCAGCGTCTCGAGTGAGCACGACTCGTAGAAGCTCACGAGCTTCTCGTGGTACATCTGCGCGCACGAGAGCGAGCGAGAGTGTGAGCAGCCGCCAGTTAGCACTGTCGAGCGCGCCGACGCACCATCTCGGCGAGCCACTGGATGCGCTTGAGCAGGTCGTCGGGGGCGAGCGCCACGCCCGGACGCAGCGCGAAGAGCGACGTGATCGCCACCCAGTAGCTGTCGATGAACGGCCACACGAGGTTGCAGAGCAGCGGCAGCAGCGGCTGCGCGCCGCCGTTCGGCGCCGCCACCACCTTCGCGCCGCGCACCACGAGCACGCGCCGGTCGAGCAGCTGCTGCAGTGCGTGCGAGAGCTGCGCGCTGTCCTTGGCGTCGTCCCTGCGCACGAACTCGACGCGCAGCATCCCGTGCAGGAACATGGCGCCGTCCATCATCTCGCCCAGGTCCACACCGCCACCACCGCTGCCGCCGGTGCTGACGGTGAACGCGTCCAACGCGCTGTAGGCACATGCGAGCACGCCCTCGTGGTTGAACCAATGCAGGATCTTGTTGCGGTAGTACCCGAGCCCGATCATGTTCGGGTACTGCTCGCGCTGCGCACAACACCCCGTCTCAGCGTTCGTCAGCACCACGAACGTCCCTCCTTGTCACTCAAGCACCACGAACGTACGCTGGCGATGGCCGGCTCGACGAAGTCCTTGCGACGCGTGAGCACGAGCTCCGGCATGAGGTCGAGCGCGCGCTTCACGCAGTCAGCGGGCCGGCGGCCCTCGGTGCCCATGACGCGGCCGCCGCGCCGGATGACCTCTTCGCGGAGCCAGTCGCTCTGGCGTACGAGGTCCTTGCGCGAGATCCCGTGACGGTACATGAGTAACACGGCCGCGACCAGGTTCGACGTCGTGCACGTGGCGTTCGTGACCATCGAGTCCGTGATCTCGTACGCCAGGTCCTGCACAAGCGCGGCAGTGGACACGATGTCGTCGTCACCCGTGGTGGTGTCGGCCTGGAGCCGCGACGCGACGAACTCCCGCATGTCGATCGGCTGTCCGAATTGCACCGCGATCGATCCGAATTTCTTCCGGAGCACCGACACAGACTTGAGCAGCGCACCAGCAGACTGCGGACAAAGCGCTCACGGGAGTTCAGACACTGGAGCCACCTACTTATACCGACGACCAACGGGGGCGAACGCCGGACACACACCTCCTTGATCTTGCCCTCGCCGAGGAGCTCGTTCTGGTGCAGCATCACCTCGAGCGGCTTCTCGTAGTCGATCGTCACCGGCACGATCTGGATCTGCAGACACGAGCCACCAACAAGAGGTGGTCAGCGCCACGCGCCACAGCACCACCGCGACCATCAGTGCCGGAACGCACGTTGTCGACGCGGCCGCTCAAGAAGCAGTCCGCCACGGAGCCAAGGATGCCGAACTTGGGGTGGAGCTGCTTGCCGCTCCGGCTGCGAGAGCCCTCGATGAAGAACTCGACCGTGTGGCCCATGGACACGAGGTACTGCGTGTACTCGCGGAAGATGGCGGCGTACAGCGCGTCGTCCGCGAACGAGCGCCGGATGAAGTAGGCGCCGGACTCGCGCAGCAGTTTGGTGATGAAGCCCATGTTGAGGAAGTCCTCACCCGCCGCGATGTACGGCACCGGGATGTTGTACGCGAAGAAGAGATAGCTCATGAGCAGGAAGTCGATGTACGACCGGTGCGTCGGCACGAGCACGACGCTGCCCTTGCCGTTGCCGGTATCGCTCAGGATGTCGCGGATGCGCGCGAGTCCCGTCTCGTCCACGTGGATCTGGTCGTACATGGTGCGCAGCACCTTGCGCAGCAGCCACCCGAACTTGCGCACGGACCGGTAGTCGATGCGCGTGGCCATCTTCTCGAGGATCTTCTGTGCCTCTTCCTCGACGTCGTCGATCGCGAGGCTCTTCTCCTCCGCCTTCGCGAGCACCGCCGCGCGCACGGACTCGGACTCCAGTACGCTGTTGCGCATGCCACCGATCGACTCGATGTGGCGCCGCGGCACGTGGCTGGCCTCGTGGTTCATGCCCTCGCGCCAGCCAGTGAGCCCCATGACCCGACCGAGCAACCCTGACTTGGTGTACCCGGGCTTGCGGCTCGACGTGTACGCCCACGACACGTCGGAGAGCAGTCCCGGGAAGGAGATCGCGTGATGGTCGGGGTCCCACTCGAGGATGCGGCCGGTGCTGAGCGCCAGCTCCGTGTGCTCCACGCGCTGGTTGTCCACGCCGATGACGGGCTCGCGGAGCACGTACTTCTTCAGCCCGACGCAGAAGTTGAAGATGTAGCGCTCCCACACCACCTCGCCGGCGTTCACCCACCACTCGGGCGACTGCAGCGCCTCCAGCTCGCGCATCGAGTCCGTCGCGAAGATCCACTCGTTCTCTGTGAACGGCTTGAAGAGCTCCACGAGGCTGCGCGCGCGCCACGTGAGCGTCCACAGCCGCGCGGCTTGCTTCACGTGGTGCGGGTCCCCGAGCTTGTTCGCGACCGTCGAGTACACGGACGACGGCAGCGCGTACGAGAGGAACCACTGCGTCTGGAACGCCTGATGCGACTGGATCATGCTGAACTTGACCGGGAAGAGGCCGCGCGCGGCCGGGTTCTTGCGGAAGTAGTCGAGCGCCACACCCCACGGCACGCGCCAGCGCAGCGGGTTCTGCCGCGGGTCCGACGTCCCGCAGTGCACGACTAGCGGCTCACGCGAGCGCGACTGCATCTTGACGCACGACGCGAGCAGCAGGTTGTTTACCGCCATGTCCACGGGCACGACGTCCGCGATGTTGCGCGGGTTGCCCGGCAGGATCGTGAGTACGCCCATGGCGGCAGCCACAAAGATGGCGCCGACGCCTGCGATCTGGTCGATCCACCCTGGCACAGGCTCCTTCCAAGCCGCGCCGATGATCGTCGGGCGGTAGAGCACGAGCGGGAGCTTGCCGCCGGCGTGCTTGACGATCAGGTGCTCCGCCATGGACTTGGTGAGCGCGTACGTGTTGGGGTACGTGCCCATGAGGTTCACCGTGAGGCGCTCGAGCTCCGCGGGCGTCGCGCGCGCAACGGCGTCGATGGCCGCCTCCGGGTCGAAGTCGAGCGGGTAGAGCTGCTCCTGAAGCTTCACGTTGCGCTGGTTGCTGTTCACGTACGCCGTGGACACGTGCACGTAGCAGAGCAGGCGCTCGCAGCTCTGGGCGAAGCGCAGCGCGTGCAGCGCGCCGACGCAGTTCATCTCGACCGCGACCTCGAGCGGCTCGTTGAACTGCACGGTCGCGGCCGAGTGCACCATGACTTGCGCGTGCTGCTGCAAGAGCTGCGCGTCGGCGGCGCTCAGCCCGAGCCCCGGGAGCGTCACATCGCCCGCGACGGCCACGAGTTTGGAGGTGACGTATTCGACGAAGTCGCGCGGCCGCTCGGCACGCAGCCGATCGAAGATCTGACTGCAGGCGGCGGCGCGTCAGCGTCAGCGTCTGGCGCAGGGGGACACGAGAGGCACCGGAGGGACGCACCTGTCGATGATGTCGCGCTTGAGCCGCTCAGCCGGTTCCACGCCGCGTCGCGGGCGGATGAGCACGAAGATGCGCTGAACGTACGGCGCGCTGCGCAGCAGCTTCTCCACGAGCGCCTGGCGATCGGACAGAGGGGTTGGCGAGCAAGACTCAGGAGAAGATCGTCGGCAGATCGGAGGCGCACCTTTGCCAGGAAGCCCGTGGCGCCCGTGACGAAGAGCTGCTTGCCGGCGTACGTCTGCTCCATGGCGCGCGCGTTGCAAAGTGACTCGGAGGCGCAGGTGTCAAGACGTCAAGCAGTCCAGAGGCACCGGAATGCTCAGTGGCGCGGGGCCGGACGGAGCACGCGCTTGGGCGTCACGTCAAGTCGACGAGGTCTGGTCAACTCTGGCGAGCAGGCTGAACTGATTGCAAAACTCGACGATGTATTTGATATAATTACTGATATAACTGAAAAGCTGACACTCCCGAGCACTTTGGGAGTCACACATCAAGACTCTCCTGCGCGCTCTCACTCGCACACTCGCTGCAGGTTCTGCGAGCACACGCGCGTCATCGACGCTGTCACGACGAGCCAGCCGAGCGCGAGTAGCCACAGCGCTGCATGCACGGCCACGAACGCTGCTGCCGAGTCCCCGAACAGTTGGTGATCGTAGAACGCTGAGGCGGTCGTCACGTCTCGACCGTCGGCTGCAGCCCATAGCACCGCTGGTACCGCCGCCGCTACGTAGAGCGAGCTGCAGTACGAGACAGCTAGCGTCCCCTTGAAGAAGCCGATCGCGAGCAAGTCGGAGCTCAGGATCAGCAGCGATCGACCGAGGCTTCGCAGCACCACTCCGACAGCCGGGCGGGTCGTCTTGGTCGCATCCACCACGACCACGCCAGCGGTACTCGACTCGTCTGCGGAGAAGCTCAGCATCGCTCGGTCGGTCGCCAGGAGCATGAGCGCCAACTCCTCGAAGATCTGCGCGACGCCGGAGGCGATGATCACCACAAGCGCTGCAATTGCAACCGCCGCCGCGCCGACGACGCCCAATGCGCCACTCACGCACGCGAAGATCGCATTCGGGAGCAGAGCGACTAGGAACCGCACGGCTACTGTTGGCTGCTCGCTGTGGCGCACAGACGGCAACGGTGATGGCTGCTGCGACTGGCGGGAGGGGAGCAGCGGCTTGAGCTCGAGTTCGTCGGCTGCAGTCCCTGCGTGCCTCTCTGCCTCCGGCTCGACGTCCACGATCTTGATAGCAACGTGCGTCGGGTCGAGCGCTACCGCGCTCACCTGGCTGTTGGTGGCATTGCTGTTGCTGGTGGCGGTGCCGTAGCGCGCGCGGGCGTGCACTTGGGTCGCGCTCGGCATCATTCACCAGGCTGGTGCTTGGAATTTTGGATGGATCACACCTGAGTCCTGATTTACGAATCAGAACTGTCGAATAAGTACGAATTTATTGACTTCAAGTATGTATACACAAGGAAGACACTTGTATCCAGCATGCGATAAAAGTAAGTGAATCATGACAGCATTGAAGTTGCTCTGATTCCGTGTTGGCTGAGTACTGTGCACTCCTTGCCCTTGCCGGTTTGACCGCAAGACCACCACACTTGAGACCCCAACCGTGAAATGTCTGCTGTCTGCATCGAACTCGATGCAATGGTTCACTCACACGACAGCGGCAAAAGGTAAGAACCGCAGTGCTGTCGAGTTGGCTGGTGCAAACAACACGCCACCACCCACCATACACTCCGCGACCAGGTGGTTTTGCGAGGATCGTCAGTGCATCAGCGTCAGCATGATGGTACCTTATCCTAGGCGCGTCGATGGTCGGAGGAGGCATCTGCCCGTCAATCTGGCTACCGGTGCGCGTACCGTGTTAGAGGCCTGCTATCCCACCACTGCTCTCTGTTGTTGTGCACACTCAGCGATTCTCGACCTCGCGCTCGCAACTCACTCCCGTTCCGACCTCCCATCGATCCATCACCCCGACAGCGATGTTGCTCTCCGCTTCCACCACCTTCGCCATCCTGAGCGCGTACGCCATGCTCAGCGCGCTCCCGAGTACGTCCGCCTTCCAAGTCGGCTCCCAGGGACGAGTTATGTGGCAAGACAACTGCGACTTCAAAGGCAATGACCTCCGTGCAGCGCGTGGCATCCCGGACGTCTGCGGCGACATGTGCGCGGCTGACAGCGCGTGCTCGCACTGGAGCTGGAACAACTACAACGGCGGCACGTGCTGGCTCAAGGAGGGTGGCGCTGGCTCCAAGCAGTCCGCGTACGGCACGAACTGCGGCTACGTCATCGGCCGCTTCGGGGACCGATCGCAGCAGACAGCGAAGGTGGCGTCAGTCTCTAGCGCGAACAACGGACTCAACGCTGTCGAGTCGCAGGCGATGCTCAACAGCATCAATGCGTACCGTTCGCAGAACGGGCTCGCCGGGCTTCGCATTGACCAGCGCCTGAATACTGCGTCGTTCGTTCACTCACAAGATCAAGCGAGCCGCTGCCAGATGACCCACGACGGCAGGGACGGCTCGAAGGCGTGGAACCGCATGGAGGAGCAGGGCTACAAGATGGATGCGGCCGCAGAGAACGTCGCTGCCGGCCAGCAGTCCGTCGAGAGCGTGATGAACTCGTGGTGGAAGTCACCTGGTCACCGCGCCAACATTCTCAGCGACAAGGTCAAGGACGTCGGGTTCGCCAAGGCCGTGAACAACGGCTGCAGCATATACAAGATTTACTGGACGCAGGACTTTGGCAGCGCGCTGTAGCACAACGCACGAAAGTCGGTGGAGATGCGCGTCCGGACTGAGAGTTGAGTTCATGCGTGTGTGGCAGCGCACGGCGAAGCTCGAGAGGCAATGTGACGCGGCAATTCCTCCTGACTTCGCCTCTTGCTCTGCCTTCAAACACGTGCACTGGGATGAGGATCGCGATATGCAGTGAAGCGAGTGTCCCTGTGATGGTTGAAGCGCTGACACCAAGTTGTTCTGATGTGTACGATCTTCGCGATCTTTCCCATGTCTTCATGAACAGTGTTCCACCCAACTTCGACATACACAATCACACTGCTGCCTTGGTCCACCGATCTGTCATAGCGCCAACCGTTCGGCAACAGCAGCATCACACACAGCATCCCTCGCCCTTAGTACCCTTGACTCTCCTGGCGAGAGCGTCGGTGTTGGTGCTGGCGGCGTTCAGCTTGCACAGCTGCGTTCAGCTGCATATCGACAGCCCGCTCGTCGCTGGAGCAGGTTTCCTTGGTGGGTCCAGGCAGCCAAACGTTGATGACTCCGACATCCCATAGCTTCGAGTGGTGCACAGTGTCGGAGAGTGTGATGTGCGTGTGGCAGGACACCAACAGAAGCTGCTCGACTTGAGGCTCACAGAGATCGGGTTCGCTCGCGTCCATCGCTGGATGTGGCGGTGGGTTCAAGTTGCTGGACGTAAGACATCGCGCCGGCAGCGCAGCGAGTACTGGTAGTAAGCGATAGCATGGCAGACGAGCTCGACCGTTCGGAGAGAGGCCGCCACGCGCACATGGGAGGCTGTCCTCTAGCAATCTGAAACAGGCAGGCGGCTCCGATGGTGCGAGCAGAGGGAGAGAGGAAGGAGTGGGTGATGCAAGCACTTTGAGGCGTCATGCTGAACAACAACAACGATCGCTCGCGTGCGATTTGGAGGCGAGCGTTGCATTCGGATCCTCGAGATGCTTGAACCGCCGCGCGTTCCTCGCGAGCAGGCGAGCAAGCGCTCCTGACATGCATCGATCGATCCGAGCGTCTGGACTCTGGTGTCGTCGTCGACCGAGCCGCGAAGTTCTGGAGGGCTCGAGTCGCCGCACGACCCTACGACGATTCGGCGCATGAATAGCACACAGTACCCAGCAAGCAAGCAGCGCGACTCGAGCCCAGTGTGCGTGTTGGCGCTCGAACCAATTCCCAAGTACGCAGGATGGTCCTCGATCCCATGTGGCTGAACACTTGGCGGCACGCGCGAGTGTATCGCAGACGAGAGCAATCGTGACCACGACGGGTGGTTTGCTTGGTTCTGCTTGGCGCGGCGCAACGGGGGCGTTCCTTCGTTCGATCTCCCAGACGCAAGGCGGCGATTGCCTTCGCTCGATTGTTCGAGCGAGAAGAGAGAAGCTGAGGAGAAGCGTGCGGGTCGACAACGACGACGACATCGGACGACGAGAAGCCGCCTCGCGCCAGTCCAACCTCACGCTGCTGCTCACTTGACCACCAACGCGCGAGATGTCCGGACGGGCTCGCAAAGGCTCGGGCGGTGCTGGTAGGTGCTGGTAGAAGCCTCGCCTGCAGCTCTCCTACGCGAACCGCCCGTATCATGCCTGGCAAATGGCACTCGCGGCGGGTTTTGAGCGAGAGAGCTTGTGAGCAAACGGCTGACTCCTTTCGAGTCGGAAGTTGACTTGGTTTGAGTATGCGAATCCCAAATCGACTTTACTCGGCGACAGCTGGCGAGGCGCCACATTCCGACTGGAACGGCGTGTACTTGCTTTCAGTATGGCGAAAGCGCTCGGAACCGGAGCGAGGTGATCAGCTGGCGGGCGGAACTGACACCCGCAGTGCACTGCTGAGCACCTTCGCGGCGTCGTCGTCGTCGTTGGCGAAGGCGTCGAGCAAAGTAAGCAGAGAGAGTGAGGAGCAGAGGGAGGAGGAAAGCGGCCGCGGGATGCAACCATCTCACTTTGCCATTCGCCTCGCGCCACACATCCGCCCCTCGACCACCACTACTACCACCACCACCATGCAGACCGCCTCCGCCATCGCATTCGTCGCCGCACTCGCCGCCACGGCCGCGCACTCCACCGCCGCGTTCCAGTACGGCTCGGGCAACCGCGTGATGTGGGAGAACGACTGCGACCTGTACGGCAACGACTACTACTCGGTGCAGGCGATCCCGGACGTCTGCGGCGACCTCTGCGCCAACGACGGCGGCTGCTCGCACTGGAGCTGGAACAACCACAACGGCGGCACGTGCTGGCTCAAGACCGGCGGCGCTGGCACCAAGACCAGATCGTGGGGCACGGGCTGCGGCTACGTCGTCGGCCGCTTCGGAGACCGCTCGAACGAGCAGCAGCAGGGCGGCAGCTCCAACAACGGCCTCAACGCCGTTGAGTCGCAGACGATGCTCAACAGCATCAACGCGTACCGCGCGCAGTACGGCCGCGCGGCGCTCACGGTCGACCAGCGCCTCACGAACGCCGCGACGGGCCAGTCGCAGGACCAGGCGAACCGGTGCAAGATGACCCACGACGCCTCGGACGGCGCGGACCTCGGGTCGCGCATCTCGCGCCAGGGGTACAACTGGAACGCGATCGCCGAGAACGTGGCGGCCGGCCAGCAGTCGGTCGAGAGCGCGATGAACTCGTGGTGGAACTCGGAGGGCCACCGCAACAACATCCTGAGCGCCAACGCCGTCAACGTCGGGTTCGCCAAGGCAGTGAACAACGGCTGCGGCAACTACCAGATCTACTGGACGCAGGACTTCGGCCGCCTCCAGTAAGCGTCACGGCGAGGGGCAGCGAGTGGGTGTATCGAGTGTGTCTGTCGTGAGCGTCGAGTGTAGTGTGTCGAGTCGAGTCGAGCGCGGGGCTGGCGCGATCGAAGCGCCAGACGAGTCCCCACCGCGCGCCGGAGGTCTGTGTGTACGTCATCGAGAGAGCAGCGAACCGTAGAAAACGCAACAAGACTCTCTTCCTCCACACGCTCGAGTCTCTGTCTCTCTTCTCCTAAGCCCACTGCTGTGAAGCCGCCGCTACACACACCCAAAGTCTCTTTGACGCGCACACTAGGCGTTGAACGCCCCCACGGCGCCGTACGTCGTCGCCGTCGGGTAGTTGCCCTCCGCGTGCACGTAGCGGTACGTGGAGAACTTCTCGCAACAGAAGTAGCGCGTCGCGCGGCGCGAGAGCCCCGCCGTGGCGTGCATGAGGCTCACGCCGATGATGAAGAACCCGAGCGAGAGCACGACGAACCAGAAGAAGCCGAAGAAGCCCTCGAAGCCCTCCGGGAACTCGCCCTCCGACAGCGCGTTGAGCGGAAACGAGACTGCGAGCGAGAGCGTGATCGAGCTCAGGAGCCCGAGCCCGAACTTGATCGTCGCGAAGTAGAGCGTCGCGAGCAGTGCGAGCGGCGAGAACGTCTCGAGCTTGGGGGACAGACGCTCGCCCGAAATGCCAAGCGCGGCCGCACGGCGCGGGATGCTCAGGTACACGTGCTGCTCCGGCGGCGAGATGAAGTTGTAGAGGCTCACGTCGAGCTCCGCGAGGAAGCTCACGAGGTAGAGCACTACGCGGAACGTGAGCACGCCAAGGCAGCAGAGCGGCAGCAGTACGACGGACACCGCGGAGCCGACGACGACGGTCGCGAACGCGAGGAAGGCGAGGCTCGCGTTGAGCGCGTGGAAGACCATGAGCCGCAGCGTCTTGCGCACGAAGCCGACGTGGCGCTCGGCTCCGGCCGACGGCGCCACATACGGCGAGGGGACAGGCTGCGCGAGCGGCACGTGCTCGAACTGCTGCGGCTGCTGAGCGTACGCGAGTGGCGGCGCGCTCGGCGCCTCCAGCGACGGGTACACGGCGTTGGACGGGCTCTCCCCGGGCTTCATGATGTTGGTGGTG
>JAASFS010000008.1:0-78447 GCA_023333865.1 Globisporangium perplexum | reverse complement strand
TCGCTTGCATTCTCCGATCTTGCGGGATCACTGCTCGACGCTCGCTCGCTCGCTCGCTCCTTGATGAGAGCGGCCACCCACATCCACACGCACGCACGCAGGCGAAGAAAGCAAGGGCGTGCGATCGCGTTGTGGGACAAGTACTGCTGCGCTCGCGTTGACGGCGGCTCGCTTGATTCTCGTGGATCGCGGTCGCGCTGGCGGCGGCGGCGGTGAAGGGTGGGCCGGGGGCCGAGGACATCGAGTGATACGATGCGGGGATGGCTGGAGATTGGGTGGTTGACGCGCGCGCGCTCCAGCTCCAGCGCAGACCGAGACCAAGACCAAGAGTTGCGAGACCAAACAGCAAGACCGCTGCTAGCAGCAAGACAACAAGGTTGCAAACTCGGCTCGTCTGCTCGTGACACCAAAGATTCGCAGATTCGGAAATAGTCGGGGCCGTGTTTTTGACACGCATCAGTTCGTCATGTTGTGCCGAAGCGCGAGAGAACGGGCGACAGCTTGCTACCGCGCACTGCGATCTTGATCTTGCTCCTTGACCATCGGCTTGACCATTGCCGAGCGATTCACGCCGGAAGACATCGCTCTCTTTGCCAGGGCTCTGCGGTCGGCAGCCTCTCGCTTCGGCTCGCGCCTCCCAAGACTCGCATCGAGCAGTGTTCAAGTGTTCATCCGCCCTATTCGATTTTGTTCCTCGAGAGAGAACTCACTCGTCTCGCTCGACAAGAGATCGCGGCAACCCCAGCACCAACACTGTGCGTCAAGCGAGCAAGACGTCCGAGTGGCCTGCCGCGCTCGGCCGAGTCTACTACTCTCGTACCTGCGCTCATCGTGCTTCGGCTCGAGCTACACGCAAAGTCATCTTGGCGATGAAGAGGAGAGTTGGTCGTACACGCTAAGGCAGCACGCTAAGCCGGCGCGGTGCGAATCGGATCGGGAGAATCACGCAAGGCGATCCCGTCCTCCCTCTCTACACGATGCGCCGGAGAGCGCTGCGGACTCATAACTGGAGAGGAGCTGCTCGTTGCTGTTGTCGCGGCGCGTGTAAGACAAAGCGGCCGCCTCGTCTCGAGCAACCTCGACTGGACTCACCGTGCCTCATTCGCGTCGAAGCGCGCGCGCGCGCGCACCAGCTCTGCTCGGTGCGTTTGTCAGCTCTCCAGTCTCAGTGCCGACCGCGCTTTGGCCGCGTGTGCGTGTACGTGCAAGTTCAGCTCTTCGCAGTGCAGACAGGTGTTGCGGATCCATCACCGAGTGCCGGATTCGGGCAAGGAATCCCGAGGCAGATCCTCGACGTCACTGCTGCTGTATTCGTGTCCACGCCAACACAGGCGACCCCAGCGCACCACGCCCGATCCGATACATGCGAACTATGTAAGCGAACTCGACGCTCGCATCACATGCACATGCCTCCGGCGCGGAGCAGGGAGAAGCAGGCAGAAGCGGGTGGGAGCAGGTGGATGCTCGTCGTGTCTTCAAGGCGGACTTCGAGTCGTGACGGAGCGAATGCGAAGTCAACAGACAAGCCACGACGCGACAGATGAGCAGCAGCGCCTCAGTCTCTCTCTCTCTCTTTCTCTCTACCCTGACTTTATTCACTAGCCGAATACTACTTTGCATCAGATGACTTGGTTTCAGTATGATCAGACCAAGTCTGACGCGACGGAGATGACGACAGCAGGGGAGGGCGGAAGCGGCGGCGGCGACACCGGGCTGCGCGCGCTGTCACTCCCGGAGAAGCTGGCGGCGTTCTACTGCTGCTACGTGCGCGAGGAGGCGCCGGACGCGGCGCTGGATGCGGACGCGGCGCGCAGCTGGGAGAAGGTCGGGGCCTCGCGACGGCGCGCGCGCGAGCGCGTTGGCGTGCTGCTCGCGCAGGCGGAGAACGCGTCGGCGGCGCACGTGCGGCACCTGGACAA
This sequence comes from Globisporangium perplexum, assembly GCA_023333865.1. Lineage (NCBI taxonomy): Eukaryota > Oomycota > Peronosporomycetes > Pythiales > Pythiaceae > Globisporangium > Globisporangium perplexum. Next base: position 76,528 of record JAASFS010000008.1, on the reverse strand, counting down.
CGCTTTCCGCGCAAAGCGGGAACTCGTGCTGCTCGCCGAGGGTGCGATCGCCACGGGTACCAGCGGGGGCTCTCGGTCTCGCACCCCGAGCAGCGCGGCAGGCGGCCCGGCGCTCGCGCAGGTGGAGAACGCGCGCGCGAACAACGAGCTGCTGCAGGAGTGCGGCGCGCTGCCCGTGTTCGCGCAGCAGCTGCTGCGCTCGATCCACGCGGTGCGCGCGCTCAACTTCCAGGTCGTGGACGTCGACAAGGTGGACGCACTCGTCGGCGAGCTCCAGCGCGACATGGTGCTACTCTTCCACCTCATCGTCTTCAACGCTAACAAGCCGCACAGCGCCGTGTTCGACCGCGAGCTCATGACCATCGGCCTCGCCGCGCCATCCCACGCGCTCGTGACGATCATGGACTGTCTCGCGCAGATGAGCGTGCTGCCAGGCTTCCCGATCAAGCGCCTGCTGCTGCTGCTCTACGAGTGGCTCAACGCCGTGCTCGGTGACTTCGGAGCGCTCTCGGCGCTCAAGCGTCTGCGCCGCGCGCGCAACGCCGCAGACAAGACGCTGCTCGAGGACGAGGCAAACGGGCTGCTGCAGTGCAAGACGTTCAAGCAGTACGTGGAGGTTCCGGCAGCAGCAGCGGCGGCGGTCGCGCTCGACCCGCAGGATCCGTACCTGCTGCCAAAGAAGAAATTCGCGAAGCTCCGCGAGTCGATCCACGAGAAGTACCGCCACCGGCTGCACCACGAGCTCAAGTGCCAGCAGTCGAGCGAGACGAAACTCGCGACTGCGCCGCTCTGCGACCTCGACGACGAGTGGGAGGCGCGCTGCGAGACGATCTACCAGCTCTTCTTGCCTCGCAGCCGTGACTTCGCCGTGCTGCTGAGCGGCTTGGTCACGACGTCGTGTGGGAGCGCGCTGACTGCGCGCGACAAGAAGACGTTCTTCTCGCGCCGCCCGCCGAGCTCCGACCCGAACGACTACGCCAGCAACAACTACGGCGGCGGTGGCGGCATGGACTTCCACGGCGCGGAGAACGACAACCAGTTCTGGCGGTGGATCCTGCGCGAGAAGTCGATCGTGCTCGACGTCTCGAGCCTGCTCATCCTGCTGCTCTTCAAGCACTTCCGCGCCAGCCACGTGTACAAGGGCGAGTACTTCATGCAGTTCTTCCTCGAAGCGAACCTGCTGGCGACCTTGACCAAGTTTATGAACAAGGACATCGCGACGTACCTGCAGGTGTCGCGCCAAGACGCGGATGACTTCCGCTTCGGCGGCTTCATGGCGCTCGAGAAGGAGATCGATCGCCTCAACATCCGCTTCGACGATGACATGAACGAGTTTTCTGTGCAGTCCACGCGCACGATCACAACGATCCTGCGCATCCTGCAGAAGCTCACGAAGCGCAAGCCCAACATTATCAAGAACGCGCTGTGCCGCAGCTCGTCGATCGTTTGGCTCAAGGTGCGCGCCTAGTTCGGTCTGCCTGTTGTTGCCTGCCACGGAGGAATCTCATCTGACCCCGTCCGGCGCCACTCACCCACGTGCACGCAGCGAGTGGTATCGCTGCGAATCCCGCTGCCACGCTTGTACGCTCTCAAGTTAGTCAAGTCTCAAGCAAAGTATCTCGGTCACATGGTGCGTGTGTGTATGTGTGTGTGTGTGCGTGCGAGGAAGAACCCAACTGGATGCGTCGAACCAAGTGCTAAGCGTTGTTCGAATGTGTGTGGTACTCCGTGACTGCAGTGGATGCGGAAGTACACGTGCGTGGGCTTGCTCACGGACGTGTACCTGTACGTGCGGCCCGAGCTGGACGACGACTGGCTGCGGTACGAGGAGGAGGATCTGAACAAGCCTCCATCGCAGGACTCAGTCGAGCGCATCATCTTCGGCGAGATGCAGGCGTACCACCACAAGTACTACTGGGATACGTTCTCGAGCAAGAAGGCGCTACCGAACGGCGTGTCGATGATCTGCGAGACGCAGAAGGAGCTCGAGTCGGACGGCTTCGACCCGGACGGCGGACGCCTCGCCAAGTTCTACAGCGACCTCAAGCTCGACTCGGTGAACTTCTGCCAGCACTACGAGAAGTGGCTTGACCAGGAGAGCTTGACGCTGGACGCAAACGCGAGGACAGCCGCGCTGCCGATCTCGTTCGCGTGAGTGAGAGAGCGAGCGAGCGGAGAGGAGGAAGACGGAGCGGTTCGTTCGGGTGTCCCTCGCTTCTCTTCGAGGGACGGCGCGTGAGTGACTATATTGTCTATGCATGGGTATGCATGCGTCTCTGTGTGTGTGTAGCTGCGTCTGATGTGCCTGCATCGGCGGAGCTCTCCTCCGCGCAGCTCTACTCTTTCCTAACTATCTGTTTCTTGTGTCTGGCGCTTGTACAACGGGCCACGTCGCCCGCGCGCAGATCCGATCTGTTTGTTCGAGGCGTGGCACTCGTCGCTCGTTGCTCGTCGTCGACTCGTTCGCGCGTCGGTTTGCTCGATCAACTGCCTCCTTGCTGGTGGTTCCTGAATGATTGCTTCGCGCTGCTGTGCGGTCACGCGGTCACGTTCGCTGCTGCGCCAGCGAGATCTGGTAGATGAGCATCATCGTGGAGTACTTGGCGCGCCGATAGCTATCGAACTGGTAGTGCTGCTCTTCGCAGTTCTTGAGCATGTCCGGGCGGTGGTCCAAGAATGCGCACTTGATCTCTTCGTCCGGTTCGTTGCACGACCAGCTCTCGACGAAGCTCGGCGGGAGAACCTTGATCATCGGCGCGTCGTCCACTGGGTTCTGCGAGCCGGGAGCCATGTAGCACGCCGAGCACATGTACACGTCCGCGTCGGGAGCCTCGCTCGCTTGCTTCCAACACGAAGCGTTCACGATCATCGTGTTGCACGTCGCGCACGTCGGCTGGAGCGCGATGACGAACAGCGACTCCCGCGACGCCTTCACCGAGTCCACGACCCGCTTGCGGAAGTGCTCGCCCTTGAGTCTCGCGTCGTGTGCTTCTCTCGACAGCTTGCCTCGCTTCGGCGGACTCGCCGCGAGTCGCTCCACCTCCGCTGGCCAGTAGTCTCCGTCGAAGTACGGCGGCAGCTGGTACTCGAGCCTCGCCTCCAGCGTCTCGAACTCGCGCGCGTACAGGTCTTGGCATGCGAACACGACGTCCGCTCGCTTCCCCGCGTCCGCCATCTTGAGGTACCACTGCAGCAGCCGCTCCTTCCCCGGGTTCTTCTGGAACGTCGGGTGGCACCAATAAATAAAGTCGCCGCCGCGCGTCGTCGGACACGCCCAGATGTGCGCGTGGCGGAAGCCTTTGCCCTTGCAGAACGCCAGGTACGCGATGAGCGTCTCATGGAACAAGCTGGTGCGGACGCGGCGCGGGCGCATGTATACTAGGCTATCAATGTACGCAATGTAGGTGCGGTGCCGGTTCGCCACCAAGTCCGAGTCGCCGTCGTACTCTTGGACATACCTGGTCGTTGCGGACGAGAGAGCACAGTGTCAGTGCTGTGGTGGTGACGATCGACCGACTACCACGCCAACAAGCCGCCCGAGAGACAACGCGACGTACATCGAGAAGATGCAGACTTCGACCCCGTCGATCTTCTGGAACACAAAAATCGCCTTCGACGTGAACTCGACGCTCTGCGGGTACTGCGCTCACGCAACAAGAAGCAACAGCGAGGTGGGGTCAGCACTGAGACCTCATCATCGCAAGCGCTTGAGCACACAGAGATGCAAGCAGCACGTACCGATTGCCGCTCCGACCGGAAGTGCTCGCGAACCACTGGACTCACTTGACACGAACTCTTGATCGACGACACGACCTTGACCACGATCGACTGCGCCGCCTCGCGCTCGCCCAGCTTCTCGAGGTGCTCCCGGATCCACGCTTGCATGAACCGAGACAACGCGCTAGACCGGAGCTGCTGGCTCGCCACAAAGCCTTCTATTGGGAATCGCTTTACGGTGTCAGGCTCTTCCACCGCGAGCGGCCCGAGGAAGTCGAACACCTTCGCTTCGATCACCGTGTCGAAGCCCAGCGCGCGCGTGAACTCCTTCGCCGTCGGCTTCCGCTTCAACACCGGACTGTGCGAACCCATAAGTTCCAGCGCGTGCTTGTGCGTGCTCTTGAGCGGGAACTGGTCGACCGACGTCGCGCTCGGCGACATCTCGACGTCCCAGCTCTGCTCCGCACTCGCGAGCTCGTCGATGCGGCAGAGCGGGCACGCGTACGGAACCTCCTCGCCGTCGCCAGCGTCTTCGCACGCATTGAACAGCGCGCAGATCTGGTGCACCCAGCCGTTGCAGCGGTCGCACTGGACCCACGGTTCGGTCAGCTCATCCACAAATTTGGCCTTCATCAGCATGCTCTTCGGGAGCTGCAGCTCGTACTGCTGCTGCTGCGCGCTATCGGTGGCTGTCGTCGACGCAGGATCCGCTGCGCCAGCAGCCGAGTCGGTCGTCACAGAGGCGGAGGCGCTCAGCTTGAGCACCTTCGGGAGCGACGCGTAGCACTTGCCGCACCAGTGGTGGGAGCGGTCGGGTGTCATGAAGTAGAGTGCGTGGCGCTTGATCCGCTGGCGGCACACGCCGGAGCACATGACGAACGGCGGCTCGAAGTTGATGCACTTCTGGTTGCAGATCGCGCAGACGTTCGCGAGGCACGACGCGCACGCGTGCTCCGCGCGCTTCTTGTCCAGCGCCTGCTCCTTCGCGTCTAGACGCGCGTACTCGGCGTCGAACTCGAGGCGCAGCAGCTTGGCGGCTTCGTGCACCGCGTGCCCCGGCGGGTTGAAGAGACACGCGTTCGCGAACACGAGGCGCACGTCCGCAGCGCAGGCGTCGGCGCTCGCGTACTCGAGGTTGAGGCACTTGCTCTTGACGCGCGACAGGTCCATGGGGCGCTTCACGACCTCCAAGTAGTGCGGGATGTTCCACGCCACGGGGTCCACGCGCACGTTGAAGAGCCCGTGGTTGCACTTGTGGAACATAAGCCGCGTGATGAGCGCGAGCAGCGGCCGCAGGAACACCTCGCGCCGCACGTCGCGCACGTGCTGGCGGATCTCGTCGACGCCAGCGGCGTCCAGCGGTGACAGCAGCCGCCGGGGGGTCAGCTGCTGCTGCTGCTGGTGGCTGTTGCTGAGGCGCGGGCGGCTGGCGGCTGGTTCGAGCTGCTCGCAGTCGCGCTTGCGCTTCTTTTGCGCTGCGTCGCTGTCGGTCGGCGCAAGATCTTCTGCTGCTGCAGGGGCGGCGAGCGGCGGCGAAGGCAGAGACGCGCGCATAGCGGCGGCGGTGGGGACAGAGTGTTGGTCTCTGCGGGCGTCGTTGGCGTCGCTCAGCGGCGCTTCTGGCGCATGGGCATTGGCGGCGCTGGCGGCGCCTTTGTCGTCGTCGTCGAGGTTCAAACCGTGGCGCGCTTTTGTGGGGGCGGCTGGTGGCGGCATGAGCCACGACGCTTGACTTGGCGTTTGTATGCGAGGGGCGAGTTTCGCGCCAAGCGAGAAAAAGTGCAAATGAGCGGAAAATTCGAGATTGCGCCTGGGGGTTTCGGAGGATGCTCTTGCAGAGGGGTTTTGACTAGTGTGAGAGGCGGTATGTCGACTAGGCACTATATTGAACAGGGTTTGTGTACGAAAGGATAGTTTCACTTTTCCGTGGTGGCAGAAGCTGATTGGCAGCAAGCAACCAAGTACGGGGCGAGATCGAGCGAGATGGCAGTGCCCGCAAGTGCGCTGTTGTTGCTGGTGCCTGCAGGTAGACGTAGGGGAGGCGCGTGTAGCGGGGCTACAATGCACCCAAAGCGCGCGCGAGCATCAGGACGGCAGGACAGATGATGACACCAGCGCGATCTTTCTCGCCTAAGTCCGATAGTATTCAAAGTATAACCCGGTGACATCGGGTTGGACAGAGAGTCAACCCAAGGAAAATTTACAGATTTGACCACATATGCCGACCCCAAGGGTTGGCGTGGTTCAATCGAAATCCTTCTTCTTGAAGAAGAACTCGGCGGCCGCCTGCTGCGCGCGCACTCGCGACTACACAGCGCCTTCGCGACTTCAGCAGCGGACGCCGCAGCCAGAGAGCGGCTATGGAGGAGCCGCGCGGTGCCGCCGCCGCCGCGACGTCGCCGTACTTTGGCGACGACTTCGGCCAGAAGATCGACCTCACAGTGCGCATCCGCGAGATCCTGCGCAACTACCCAGGTGCGTCCGCGCGAGCGGTCGGGGAAGGGGGGGACTCTTTTTTGCGAGCAGGGCCCCGCGCTAAGCAGTCTTCCCCCTCCTCCTCCTCTTCCTCTACGCCATGCTCGCACAGAGGGCACCTCGATCTTCAAGGAGATGGTGCAGAATGCGGACGACGCTGGCGCCACCGAGGTGAACTTCTGCCTCGACCGCCGTCAGCACGGCGCTTCGCGCCTCGCGTACACGAAACTGGAGGCGTTCCAAGGTGCGTCCGCGACGGTGTAGGGCGGCGGACGCTGCGGCACCGACGGCCGAACTGAGCGCTCGCACGACGCGCAGGTCCCGCGCTGCTCGTGCACAACAACGCGATGTTCACGGACGCCGACTTCGAGTCGATTCAGGTGCGAGCAGACCGCGGTCTGTGCAGACGCTGCGTCTCCGACGCTCTCGCTCACCTTTGTGTGCCGTGGTCGCGCAGCGCATCGGAGACTCGCTCAAGAAGGACAACTCGAAGGGCTGGAAGACCGGGCGGTTCGGAGTCGGCTTCAACTCGGGTGCGTCAGCACTCGGAGGTTGTCATTTGCGCGCTCAAGCGCTCCAGCACTCACGGTTGGCTCCTCTCCCAGTGTACCACGTGACGGATCTGCCGGCGTTCGTGAGCGGTTCGCACCTGGTGTTCTTTGACCCGCAGGTACGCAACACTGGTTACCACTTTGCGATGCACGCGCTGACGACGTCGAACGCGTCGGGCTACTGCGCCAGGCGTGCCACTTGCCGAACGTGAACCCAAGCAATCCGGGCAAGATGATCAACTTCCTCTCGCATTCGGAGTTGGTGACGAACTTCCAAGACCAAGTGTCTCCGTTCCGTTGCTTCGGGTGCGACTTCACGTCACCGTTTCCCGTACGTTCGTGCGCGCACGTCGACTCGAGCCTCTGTCTTCGACTCTAGCACGCATGCGGAATCCGTTCCTCTAACGGATGATCTCTCTTGTTCTAGGGAACGTTGTTTCGACTAGCACTTCGCACCGACAACCAGGCGCAGCAGAGCAAGTTGTCGTCCAGAGCACAGCGACCGGAGCACGTGGCTGAGATGCTCGCTGAGTTTTCCAGTGATCTGTCGCGGGTCATGCTCTTCCTCCGCAACGTCAGCAAGATCTCGATCTACGAGTGGCAAGAAGGCAGTGATGCGCCGAGTCTGCTGGACGAGGCAGCGATCAGTAACTTGAGCCCAGAGATCCAAGCGAAGCGCTCGCTCAAGTTTGCGAACTTCGGCTCGGACAACACCCGGTTGCAACAATTTTCAAGTGATGGTGCGGAGACACCGCAGTTCGTTAGCGCAGGACAGCGTTGTGTCCCCTGGGTTTGATCTGACAGCAGTGCTCATCTGATTGAACGTGTGTAGGAGTGCCGTGCGACTACATGCTCGACATCAAGATCCGTCATCGCGAGCAAGGAGAAATGGAAGCCCCTCGATTCCTGATACTGAACCAGCTTGGAGGAGGAGAGTGTGCACGAATCGCGAACGATCCGGCCAATGCGACTCAACGCCTGGTTCCGTGGGGCGGCGTCGCGGTTCTCCTTCCCTCGGCCGCCGATCCCGCGATCTTCCAGCCACTCTCCGGAATGGCGTTTTGCTTCCTCCCGCTCCCTGCGCTCACGTATCTCCCCATTCATGTGAGTGTCGCTTTTGCATCCTGCATTGCTCTGAGTATACGATAGCCATTGACGGTGCTAACCGACGAGCTTGTGTGCAGGTGAACGGGTACTTCGAGCTGTCATCCAACCGAAGAGATATCTGGTTTGGCGATGGCCTCAGCGGCGAGGGTCTGCTGCGAGCGCAGTGGAACCTCGCGCTTCTCAGCGACGTGATCGCACCATGCTATGCTCGAGCAGTGGTGGCCCTTGCCGGCAGCAATGGTGTAGCTCCAGCGCATCACGTCCAGCTGTTTCCGCAAGCACAGCCACCTGCGCCGTGGGATACGTTGACGCATTCATTCTTCAAGCTGATCAGTTCGAAGCCGTGTCTGTTCACCGAAGCCAACAATGGATCCTGGATCTCGCCGGCGTCGAGTGCGATTGTGCGACGAGACGCGCCACAGTACGGCAGATTCGTTGAGTGGCTTCTCGCCGACGGCTACAAGGTCGTGCGAAACTTGCCCGAGGAGCTCGAGAAGCTGCTGGTCAAGACGAGCACGGTGTCAGGTTTCCTTCGCCCCAGTCAAGTGCGCGAAGGGTATAAAAGCCGGAACTCAAGTCACGCCGGCAATAATGACGCGATCCAGTGCGTGCTCGAGTTCATGCTGAGCGACCTCGAGGCTCGTGATCTCCAGTCGCTCGTCGGTGTGAACTACTTGCCGATTGCCGATGGCAGCTTAGTCCCGTTCGTGAGCCAGTCGCATGTGGATCTGGACGCACTCAGCCAGCTTTGCTCGATGGGCTTCTCAAGACAACACTCGATGCACGCGCTGGAGATGGTTGGCGGTCGAGACGTGGAGGCAGGGCTGAATTGGCTGTTCCAGAATCCGAACCCGACGACACGACGAGAGGCGAGTGCTGAAGGGGGCACTATCTACCTCATTCCGAACGATGAGGAGCTGGCGCTGCTGACGTCCGCGAGAGCATATCTGGTTGCAATCGACGCGTTGTCGGTGAAGTCGGCGGCACTCTTGTCGTCCGAGCAGGCGCACCAGCAGTTGAACGTGAAGAAGATGGACTTTCAGGGGTTCGATGACATGCTGACGATCGTGTTGCCTCCGGGGTGGTATGGCAAGTCGTCGGTGGCGTGGAACCACGAAAGCAACGAGAGTCCGACAGCGGAGTGGTTTCGGCAACTGTGGAAGTACATCGGGCCGAGTCCTCATCTCAATATCCTTCAAGACAAGTGGCCGATCGTCCCGACCTCGACTGGGGTGCTGACGACGCTGAGCAAGTCATCTGGCGTGATCGCGTCGGAGCTCATTCCTCCTGGATGCTTGCGCTGCCTTCAGCAACTCGAGGTGCGGTTGTTGCTTCCAAGTCTGCTCTCCAGTTTCAATCCAGACCCGAGCGTTTGGCAGCACATCCACCAACCAACTCCAGCAGGAGTGCTGTCGTGCGTTGGCGCTCTGGTCAGCGCGGTGCCGAATGGAGCTCCGAGATCGATGAAGCACATGTTCAAGAACGCAGAGTTGGCCGACAGAGATCAACTGCGAGCGTTTCTGATGTCGACGCATCCAGAAGATCTCGATGTGGAGCAGCTACGAGTGTGCCGGCAGCTTCCTATCTACCACGGATTCCAAAGTTCGTTGGGGGGGATGAAAGTAGACGACCTGAGCTGGATTGAAACCGAGTCGGACGGCCGCGTGCAAGTCCTGATATCCAGCGAGTACACTCCTGTGTTCGCATCATTGGAGAGCGAGATTCGCGATACCAGCTCTCCGATGTTCATGTGCATGGGAATTGCCTGGAAGTTCCTCGACGACAGCTTCATTTACGTGAGGGAGGGCGACACGGCGATGTGGAAGTTCCTGTCGATCATGGGCGTGCGCGCAGTTTCCAAGGTCGACTTCTTTGTGAACCACCTGATCCCGCGCTTTCAGCTCCTGCCGCACGATTCGAGGATCGAGTTCGTCTACCAGCTCTTGCTAGAGTTGAATGTGCTTCTCGCTCAAGACTTGCAGGGGAGGCTGTCGAGCATCATCGAGGTTGCAACTATTTTCCCCACCGCGTCGGGTGAATTGAAGTCGATCGCCGATCTCTACGACCCCGAGATCGACGACTTCGCTGAGCTCATGGACGACTCGTTCTTTCCAGCGACCGAGTTGCAGGACGCGCAGCCACTGTCCGTTCTCCGATCGCTCGGACTCCAGCGGACCATTTCCCGCCGCTCCATCCTGTCTCTTGCCATGTCGATCGAGAACGAGCAGATCAGACTCCGTCGTGGCGTGGCGGTGAGCGATGGTAACCGTGACGACGTGTCCGCAAAGGTTGCACAGTTGCGGAGTCGAGCCGGAGCTCTCCTGAAGTATCTTGATGCGCACATGGAGCAGCTGATGAGCGTGGAATCGGCGCGGAAACCGAAGCGAGCGAAGACGAACATGAAGACGAAGGGGCTGCGATTTCTCCGATCGTTCGGTTTGCCGAGTCAAAACGAGACGGTGACTGCGGAAGTTTCCGAGGCGGAAACGTTGGAGCAGCGAATTCGAGAGAGACAGGAGATCGAGGCGTTCGCGACTCAACTGGCAGTCATCGAGTGGGTTCCCGTGGATTCCGTGAAGCCCCACCCTGCAGCTCCACTGTACATGGAGGATGAAAAGGAGCCGATCGTGACAGCTCCGGCGAAGTCTCGTCCGGCGAAGCACTTCTGGCTCTGCTCAGCTCGATTCCACATCATCAACGGTGTGGTGTACTCGGAGAAGATGAGCGCTGCGTTCGGCTGGAACGCGCCGGTGTCGGTTGAGGTGGTCGCTTTCCAGCTGAAACAGATCTCAGAGAACTTCGATGCCTACGCAGCGCAAACGAGCGGTCACTTGGACACACAGGTGATTTGGTCCGCAGTTTATGGCATCTACAAGATCCTGTCGGACTTTTTCGAGAGTCAAGGCGATGCTACAAGGCGGCAAGACGTACTGACTGTACTGTCAGGGAACTCCAAGTACGTTTGGGTCGGGAAACGCTTTGTGAGCTCCAGCCAGGTTGCGATGAGCGCACACGTCATCGCCGAGCCATACCTGTTCAACATCCCGAGCGAGCTCGTTCACTTCCGGCCATTTTGGAAAGCGCTTGGCGTTCAAGAGCGATTCGCGCTGGCAGACTACGTCCACGTGCTCGGCGCGATGCATGCAAAGTGCCAGCAGCCTCTCGAGTCGCAGGACAATCTGGAACCTTCAATTGCGCTCTCAAGCGACGAGTTGGTTACCGCGATCAGCTTGCTCCAGCTGATCAGTGACATGCTTCCCCACCACTCGGACTACGAGTTGTTCGCACCAGACTCGATAGGAGTTCTGGTTCACGGTTCGAGACTCACATTCGATGACACGCCATGGCTGGATGAGAGCGGACGAGGTGCTGGCGTGAACCGGCTACGGTTCGTTCACCCGAAAATCTCGAACGAGGTTGCGCACAAGCTCGGGTGCAAATCGTTACGAAGCCACCTCCTCCACGCAAACCAAACCGATTCGTCGCTGTTTAGAGCAGATGCAGGCGTCGAGGCGTTCGGCCAGACAGAGGTGCTCACGAAGCGTATCTCGCACATTCTCGAGCAGTACCCGGATGGACCAAACATCATCAGCGAGCTGATTCAGAATGCAGACGACGCTGGAGCGAGCCGGGTCTCGCTGCTGTTCAACAGTGCGACATACGGCGTGGCGTCGCTGCTGAGTCCCAATATGGCGAAGTGGCAAGGCCCAGCGCTGTACTGTGTACGTACCATTCGTGATATTTCTGTGGGTGTGTGCTCTGCAGTCGCATATGGAGGCTGATGTTTTGCGATCTGTCTGCAGTACAATGACGCCGAGTTCAGCGACAACGACTTCATCAACCTCGCGAGAATCGGGCAAGCAAACAAACTCCAGCGCGCCACCACGACTGGCAGGTTCGGACTCGGCTTCAACTCGGTGTATCACTTCACAGATCTCCCTGCGATCGTTTCGGCGAAGTCAATCGGTACGAGACTGGGCTGTCATCCTCTGTAGTTTGTGCTCAAAAACGCTCACATCTGACTTCCGCTATCACCACGTGCATTGCAACAGTGATGTTCGACCCTCACGCGACTCATTTGCCTGGGATCACGGCAGCGAACCCTGGCATCAAGGTTCGGTTCACCGACTCGGACCTGCCTGCTCAGTTTCCAGATCAGTTCGCGCCGTTCAAGAATGTGTTCGGCTGCGACTTGAAGCGTCACTACAAGGGAACGCTTTTCCGCTTCCCTTTGCGCCATGCTGCACTTGCGGAGATGAGCGAGATCAAGCAGCGCGCGTGTTCACCGGCAGATATCCTCGAGCTGTTCCGCTCGTTCAAGGAGTCGATCGCGTCGACGATGCTGTTCTTGCGCAACGTGAGGCAGGTGGACGTGTACATTCAGACGGACATCGACAAGCCTCCTGTGTTGCTCTACGGCGCAGAGGTTCCTGCCGAAGATCGTGGCGAATCTTGGCGGCAGATCGACAAGTTCATGGAGACATCGGACAGCTCGCATGCAGCAGCAGCCGTCGCAGTTCCGTCCAAGCGGGCTTTCTACGCACATCTTCGTAGAACTCCTGAGAGCGAGCTACCATCAGTGACGCAAATCGTGCGCATCCGCTCGTACGAGCACGGAGAGTTCAACGAGTGTATCAGCAGAGCGCAGGATGGGCGTTCAAGCGTGGGCTTGTCGTCCTGGAAGTCGTCGGAGAGAACACTTAGGTTCGAGAAGTATCTGGTGTGCAACCAACTTGGCGGCGGTCGAGCTCGAGAAATCGCGTGCGCAACGGAGAACGAGTCGCTGAAGTTGATCCCATGGGCAGGGATCGCAGGTCGCATCGGGGTCGCACCTGTGGAGGGCAGAGCGTTCTGCTTCTTGCCACTCCCAGTCAAGATTGGGCTGCCTGTCCACGTCAACGGATACTTTGAGCTGTCGTCGAACAGGCGCGACATCTGGCACGGCGACGGCATGACCGGTGACGGCAAGCTCCGGTCGGACTGGAACGAGAGTCTTTTGCGAGATGCGGTGGCACCAGCGTACCTGTCGTTCCTGTTGGAGGCCAGGAATGTTTGCGGAGACGACATGGAGCAATACTTTTCGTTTTTCCCGAGCCAGTTACCTGCAGGGCCGTGGGAAGCAGTCGTGCGCTCGCTTTTCCGAGCAATGGAGAGCAAGCCGGTCTTCGCAATCTCTCCCGTTGCGTCCGAGGAGTCAGCGGCATCGAGTCGCCGCTACGTTGCACCAAAGTCGAGCGTTGTAGTCGACACGTCAATTGCACGGTGGGAGCCATTGGAGCTTGCACTGGCAGCTGCTTCGGTTGTGACGATCCACACACCCGCGTCGTTGCGAGAGCTGCTCGTGCAGCTTGATGCCGTGCGTGGCTCGATGACACCAGCGTTCTTCTGCACGATGGTCAAGCGTGGGGGTTTCCTTCCTCTCCTCTCGAGCGATCTCGTATCGCGTGTCGTGGAGTTCTGCACAGCAGGAACAAACGGGTCACCAACAACGTGCGAGCTCTTGCACGACCTCCCGCTTCTTCCATTGCGCAACGGCACATTTGGCACATTCCGCTGCAGTCCCGAGGTCGACGCCGACTCGATGTTCTACTTTGGAAGCCCGATCGAAGAGGAGCTGCTCGCATCGTTCTCAAGCGTCGTGATCGTGGGCGAGTACAAGCAGTACTTCGAGGCGCTCCCGACTCTGTACTCGATGTCGAACGTGCGCAAGGTCAGCGCGAACACTATCGCGCAGCACTTCTTCCCGAAGATGTTTCCGGGTTGTTGGAAACGGACACCGGGCAACAGCTACGGTTTGTTAACGCTCGAGAGTTCGACAGGGAGTGCATCCAACCGCGTGAACCATGACTGGTTGCGGCAGTGGTGGAAGTACTTCGATCAGACTTTGCAGTCGGGCGAAGCGATGGGCGAAGAGGGTGTGAAGAAGTGGCCCATTGTCCCCGTGCTGACTCAAGATTCGCCAGATGTGAGTTGGATGGCTCTTGCCTCCGACCCGTGCCTGCTCGTGCGTCAGACTGGCTCGCCGTCGCCAGACCTCGAGTCGCGGATCTCGCAAATCTTGTGCAAGATCGGGATCTTCGTTATCGACGGGTCGTTCATCCGCGGAGAGCGGAGCACTGAGTGGTTGTTGAGAACGGACGCCGCATTCAAGTTCGATTCCGACGGACTCCTTCTTGCTGTGAGCAAGTCCCGGATGAAGCAGCCCGGGGGACTCTTTGAGGAGGCGTTCTCTTCCATCGCTCCGACCGAGCGGCAGTCGCTTTGCGAGTTCTTTGCAGCGAATGGAGCTGACGCGATCTCGGACGCATGCCTCCAAACGTTGAAGGATCTCCCGATCTTCCCTGTTCACTCTGGAAACGCCTACCGCGCAAAGATGGAGGACGTCGTAGGACCGGTGATGACGGAGCAGGATTCTGAGCGAGTGTACTCGACGCTTCGCCAACGACGCATTGTTCCCGCTTCTGACGCAAACCAGCGTGTTCTGGATGAAGACTTCTTCGTGGTCGACAGCGACGCTATGCGGAAGTTCTTCCGAGAGTTGGAGTGCGACGAGTGGTCGTCCACAGCGATTTTGATGGCGCATGTGCTCCCGCGGCTCCAGGTGCTCGAGACGAACGACCCAGCTCTCGTGGACGAGGTTGTGATCGAAGTACTGGTGTCACTTCCGTTCCATCAGCGGAAGGACTCAAACTTCCGTGAGAGGTTGCAGTCGTTGCCAGTGGTTCCATCTCGGAAGCGAGTGCTGCGGCGCATCAGCGAGCTGCATGATCCGACGAGCAAAGAGCTGAGCGAGTTGGTCGGGAGCACCAGTTTGCCGAGCGATGCGTTCTCCAAGCCGGATATTGTCGATATCTTGCGGTCGCTGGGACTGCGAACGACCTTGTCGTGCCACGCTATTCTGGAGAGCGCTCGGTCCGTCGAGGCGCTGTACGCGACAAGAGATGCTGACTCCGTCGAGTTGGCGTGGACGAAGGCAGTGAGTCTGGTGAAGATCGTCAATAGTCACTTTGACGAAATGGCGCCTTCAGCAAGCGGCGAAGCTGAAGCGCGCTCGGACAGTATTGACGGGATTGTGGAAGCGCTCAAGACCACGCTTTGGCTCCCAGTTTACTCCGTGCCTCCAGACAGCAGCATGCCGTGGAAGAACGATCAACAGCAGGGCTGTCGAAAGCGGCTGTCAAATGCGGTCATGACTCGCCCTGAGAAGGACGCGGTAGGTTTCTGCGATTTGCGCGGGCACTCCTTCCGGTTCGTACTCTCTGACATCTTGCTTTGTGTGTGTGTGTGTGCCAAAGTGGTTGTGCTCATCCAGCAAGGACATCATGGCAGAGCTGCTGTCCTCTGATGTTCTTGTCTCGGCGTTCGGGTGGAATGAGCCAGTAGAGGTGCTCGTACTGGCCTCGCAACTTGAGGCGATCGGGCTGGGCTCTGAGAGCAGCAAGCGGAGCTCGACCACATCTGCACTCGCGGGGCAACTCAAGCACGTGGTCCTGAAAGCACAAGAGCTGTACTTGCTTCTCGATGAAGCGAAGGAACGCGAAGGAGAAGCGATCTTCGAGGCAGTGTACCAGAAGCTGTCGGATGTCCCGTGGATTTGGACTGGGAAGTGCTTCACGCGACCGAGATGCATTGCGTACGAAGCCGACCCGAAGCTCGAGCCGCTACTCTTTGCCGCGCCTCCAGAAGCGGTCATCTCGCGTCTGTTCTTGGAGAGGTTCAGCATCAAGGAGTCGTTCGGGTTCGACGATTACCTCGACGCGTTGGCGCGGCAGCCGAAGAATGTGGCGCTGGGAAGCGAGCACGTGAAGGCGTGCATTCGTGTGTACTCGTTGCTCGGAGAAAACATCGAGGCGCTACGGACTGCTGCTTCGAGACTTCAGCCTCAGCAGCGTGTTCTCTTGAATGCGTCCAGCCGTCTCGAGCGGTCCGTGCGGCTGACGTACGATGATATGGTGTGGAACGAGTCACAAAGCATCCGGCAGGACTGCAGATTCGTCAGCAAAGAGATCAAGCGAGACGTTGCCGTCACACTTGGGGCGGCTTCGCTGCATGCCGAGCAGAGAGCGCGGAGCACAAAGATTTCTTGTCCGCCGATCGACTCTCTCCAGAGTATCTTGCCTCAGAGTTTCACTGAGTGGCGCTCGACGCTCCTGTCCGAGATGCTCCGCGCAGCCGAACGGCGAGGCGGAACCGAGGTGCACGTTTTCATCGACTACCGACACCACCCGTCCGAGCGGGTCATACAGCCGTCCATGCAAAGTTTGCAGCACGAAGCGATCTGCGTTCACATCCACGGATTGGTGCTCAGCGCAAGCGATGTCAGCGTGCTCTTTGGAGGTGAGTCTTCGCGAGCAGGATTCCTCAGCGGCTTCTTCGTATCCGATTGCATGCAGATCCTCAGCGGCAACGGCTTCTACGTGCTGGACCCCACCGGAGTGTACCTGTCGTCGGGCGGATCGACAGAAGGACCAGCTGGTCGCCGATACGACGTGCGCGAGCAAGACTTTGTGGCCTACCCGGACCAGCTTCTGCCGTTTTGCAACTTGCCGTCGTGCTCGGGCAGTGTGACGCGAGGGACGCCGAGCACTCTGCTCCGTTTTCCTTTGAGAACGGCAGCGTCGAAGCTCTCTTCGTTTGTTCCGCGCGAGATAAATGCTCTGGCGCATGCGATCGAGAGGCAGATTGCCTCCGCTCTGGTTTTCACGGAGAACGTGCACCACGTTTCCGCTTGGAGCATTGGGAAGAAGTCCGAGTACGACAGGTGGTGCCATGCCGACGCAAGACTTGCTTCGCCTCATGAGACACTGAAGAGGAGAAACACGACGAGGATGAGCACGGAGTGGAAGAAGAAGTTCTCGCTGCAGAGCTTCTTCAAGAGCCCGATCGTCCCCGAGAACCAACTGGAGTTCGAGATCAAGCTCGAGATCAACAACGCACACTTCCGCGACACCTGGCTGCTGTGCGACAACATCGGTGCTGGCCGAAGCCGCGACTTGGCATGCTCGCCGGTGCACGAGGTGCTCAACTCGACGCCGTACGTGAGCATTGCGTGCCACCTGTACCGCGACAGCAATCCAGCGCCTCCGCTGCAAGGTCGTCTGTTCAAGATCGTAGACACTGGGCAGAGGATTGGACTACCAGTGCACATCAACGGGTGCTTCAAGAAGGCGATGAAGGAGAGGACCCTGCTCGTTTCATCGCCGTTTACAAGCGGCAGTGGGTTCAGCAGTGGTACTGTCAACGGGAGCGAGTCGCAGGTGAAAGCGATCTGGAACCGAACGCTGCTTGAAGACGGCGCAATCGACGCGTATATGAAGCTCCTGTTCGTCGCGAAGAGGAAGTTTGGAGCGATGCATCCAAAGTCTTTGTACAGCGTGTGGCCACGCCTCACGAAGGTGGGTGTTCTGGTGCTGTCTGGAAGCCATCTATGCGAGTGAGAGCTATCTGCTGACTGATGTGTGTTTTGCAGTCCCCGAATTCCAACGAGCTCGGCGCACTGATTCAGGAGCGGATGTACCAAAGCCTCGTCACTCACGAGCTCTTCATGTGCACGGATGGGAGCTACCGGGTTCTAAACGGTGGTTTCATCATCGATTTTTCGAGCTTGGACATACAGGTTGGTGATTCTGAACAGCTTCGTTTGTTTGAACACCATCCACTCACCTCGACGACTGACGAGCGGATACGAACTGATGTGTTTCGACAGGTCGCATCGTTTGCGCAGCTGCACTTTCCAGCGTTCAGCATTCCACATTCCATCCTCGCAGACTGCTCCCGCCTGCTGCCATCGCGCATCCAGAAGCTGACTCCGAGAGCCATGCGACGGTCTTTGCACCGCATGCGCGCGTCGGACATCCACTCCAGCGTGTGTTTGCCGCTGTTGGAGTACTGTCTGAGTGATCTGCAGTTCCCTCTCCCGAGCGAAACCAGTTCGATCTGGTCCGAGTTCAACGGCTTGCCGCTGCTTCCTCTCCAAGACGGCAGTGTCGGCGTCATTCGAGTCAACCAGCGAAGCGGGTTTGTGCTCGGCACGTACAACCAAGTGCGGCTTCTGGCGCCGCGAGAGAACATGTTTGTGTCGCTGGAAGCTCGCCAGCGCCTGCACGCGTACTTCTCGGACACCCGCTTTGTCACCGTGATGGGCTTGACGCACTTTTCGATCAAGACGCTGTCGGACCACATCGACCAGGTGCTGCCGTCAAGTTGGAAGAGCCAAGATGTCGTGGTTTGGAATCCCGAGAACCCGAGCCAAATCGACCGGTTGTGGTTGCATCGCTTCTGGCAAGAAGTGCGATTCGAGCGTCGATCGCTGGGGTACTTCCGTATGTGGCCGCTGATTCCAGTGAAGGGATCCCGGTTGGTGACATGTGGAAAACCTGACGCTGCGATCTGCGTCTGGCGCGAGTCGGGTGATCCCACCATCCTCGATGACGTCTCGCTCCGGTTCAAGATAACCGCTGAGAAGCACGAGGAGTTGCTAGCGGATCTCGAGAGAGAGCGGCGGGAACTGATGGAGGTGTCGAAGAGGAAGCTCTTGAGCGAAGAGTTGACCGAGCACGTTTCTGACATCGAAGATGCCTTCGAGGACGGAGTCGCGAGCGATTCGGACGAGGGAGAGGAGAAAGGCGATGACGATGCAAGCGGACAAGCGCAAGCATCTGCACCAGACCAGCAGGCATCAAGTACCGATGCTCCGACAGAGTTGCCGCCAACCGTTGGATCGAGTGATGTCGATTCGGAAGCACCGACAAACGATCCACTCGAGTACACGGTGCCAGCTGGGGAAAGCGATCGGATGCAGGAGGAAGATGCGACTTCGAGAATCAGTGAGCACGGCGAAGCCGTCCTGATTGACATGGTGGAAGAAGTCGTGGACGTGGAGTACTGCAGTCGAGAGACGCTTCACAGTGTGCTGACGCGTCTGAACGCCGCGACGATCGAGCTGTCGTTCTTTAGCGGACAAGAGAGTGACCTGGTTCCCTCGAGCCGAGACATGGCGATTTCGGTTCTCGACTGTCTGTCGACAGCTGAGTGGAGCGGGATCGTGTGGTCGAGCACGAACGAGTCGGACGCAACGTTCCTCGCCGAGTTCTTCAGCTTCCACGGCAGCAACCACGGCGGGTTCAACCGGATGCACCTGGACATGCTCAAGAAGCTGCCGATTTTCGTGAACATCTGCGACGTGGCTAGCTCGATCGAGACGGGCGAGTTCTACCTCGTTCCGTCGGAGATCGACTTGGCGACGATCCCGTTGCCGCCAAACGCTCGCCAGAGTTTCCTCAAGATGAACCAGCGACTGACGGGCTTCTACAGGGATCTCGGCGTCCAAGAGATGAGCTATGCCAAGCTGCTGATATTCTTGCTGCCGATGTACAGCCAGCTCACGGCGGAGCAGTGCGACATCATACTGGGAATGATCAAGCAGAAGTGGCCGACTCTGCGCGGCGACTCGGAACTAACAAGGAGACTCAAGGGGACAGCGCTGTTTCGAGATGCGAACGGAGTCTATCAGCCGGCGAGCGCGTTCTTCGACCCGAGGAACAAGGTACTCGCGACGATTTACCGCGACGTACCGGAGCAGTTCCCAGTTACAGAGTACCGCAGCTTCGAGTGGCTCGACTTGATGGGTGAGATCGGACTTGTGAGCGAGATCACAGTGGACGTGTTCATCGGCTGCGCGCAGCGGATCGAGGCACTCCTGTCGAACAAGCAGGAGCTCATCACGGAGGACGAGACGTTGGCAATCACGCTGCACCAGTACTTCATCCAGAACTTCGAGCGGTTCGATCGCTCTCGGACCTTCTTCGAGACCATCTCGCACATTGCGTTCGTCCCGGCAGTTTCCTACGACTACTCGACGTCGACTGGAGGTTTCAACGCTCGCACGGTGATCGTCAAGTATTCGGAGTGCGCAACGCCAGACGATCAAGCACTCGTGTTTACGAGCAAGCCCGTGCTGCTCAGCTCTGTGGTGCCACCCCGGATTCTGTGGAGTCGCTTGAGCATCGTCTCGCCCCCGGAGAAGGACGCGGTGCTCGCCCATCTGTTCCACATCACTGGCGCGACAGCAGACGACCGATCCCCGGTGATGCAATGGCAGTTTTACCTCCCGATGGTCGAAGTCTTCCAGGAGATGTTCAAATATCTCCAGAACTCATGGGACGCGCTGCGTGGCGACGAGCAACGACGCATCACAGATGCAGCGATCATCCCGATTGGTTCGTCGCTTGTGAAGGGATCGCGGCTGTACTTCCACCTGGGAGAGAACCTCGCGCCGCTGATGTACGAGGTGCCTCGAGCGTACGGCGCGTACGACACACTTTTCCGGCGTCTGGGCTCAAAGGACACTCCTGAGATCGTGGACTATCTCGTGCTGCTGCAGGACCTTCATGCTGAGTGCGGAGGGAAGGCGCTCAACCTGAACGAACTGGTCGCTGTCTCACGTATCGTCAACCTGCTCGCGGATATGCTGACAGACAACAGCCAGGTTCTGTCGACGCATGCGAAGGAGAGCATCCACCTCCCCTCGACGTTCTCGGTGATGCAGTCGGTCTCGCAGATGGCGTACAACGACGCTCCGTGGCTCTGCGCGCGCATCAACTTGTCTGCTCTGCATGTCGTGCACCCCAGAATCTCGACCCGGTGGTGCCAAACGCTCGGCGTACCTGGGATCAGTGCGGTCGTGACAGAGGAGCTCGGCGGCGAGGCTGTCGAGACGCTTCCGGCGTGCGACAAAGTCGCGCATTTCAATGCTGTCCTCGCATCGCAGCAGTTTGGGAATGGTGTGCGGAAGATCATCACGGTGCAGCAGCAGAAAGCGATGCTCGGCGAGCCATTCAGCGCCATCCCTGACTTTGACGACATCAACCGCCGAATCGTGATGCTGGGAAACTTTGAGGTCAAGTACGTCGACACCCTGCAGTCTCGCTTCGTGGCCAGGCTGGAGCAGCCAGTGCGATGGGTGGACGTGACGAGAGGCTCGGCGTCGATGAGCAGCCTGTCGTTCCTCGACCAGAGTGCGTTCACGATCTACGTCGCGAAGCGCACGCTGGAGGTGCGGAGCGGACTCCGCCTGAGCCAGGTGGTCGCAAGCTGCATCAACCAGCTGCTGGGCGGCGTCTTGCAGGAGTGCTCGAGCGTCGAGTCCATTCTCACGTGCGACGCCATGGAGATCGAGTCAGTCCTCCAGCTGATGAACGTGTGCGAGGACACGGACTTGATCGTGGAGAAGCTGCGCGGCGTGGTCGGCGAGCCGCTGGCCGACTCGGATCAAGCCGCGGTGGAACTGACGCCATTAAGCTCGCACTTCCCGGGGGAGCTCGTGGCGATCGAAGTCGCCGGTCAGCTCCAGTACGCCAAGATCGTGCAGGAGGAGAGAACGGACGCGGGCATCAGCAACTACGAGGTGAAGGTGTCCAAGTCGCAGGCGAAGTGGTATCCAAGCAGCCAAATCCTCACGTTCCGCACCGCGCGCCAAGGCAGCAGCAGCAGCAGCAGCAGCAACCCATCGGAACGCAGCGAGGCGGCGATCGAGAGCATTGTCGGACACGCCATCGAGGGGGCGAGCACCGGTGCGGAGCTCCCTGCGTCGCTGTCCCTGAGCGCCGCGCCGCTGTCGAGTCCCTCGAGCGTCGTACCTGCGGCGAACGTCGTCGCGGTGGTGAACGACATGCTGTCGCGCTTCAACATCTCGCTGAGCTCGGAGTACGAGGAGCTGCTGCAGGAGAACCTGCGGCTCCGGCAGCGACTGGAGCAGGCCGAGGAGGGGCGTCGCGTGGCGTCGGCCCAGATCGACGACGCGATCCGCGAGAAGAAGGACGCGCAAGACTCGCTCGTGTGCGCGATCTGCCTCGAGAACAAGGTCGACCGCGTGCTGGTCCCGTGCGGCCACATCTACTGCGGCGAGTGTGTGGAGCGCCTCCCACGCCCGTCGTGTCCGATCTGCCGACAGCACATCGCGAGCAGCTCGGCGTTCCACGTGCCGTCGTAGCCCCAGCAACCCCGTGAGAGAGAGAGAGAGTGAGAGTCCGAGAGCTTGAGACCATGAGTGCATGAGAGACAGGAGGTTGATCGGCAATGTCGGCGTCGATACCGTTCGATATGATTCAACAAGCGTTGCCTTCCGACCCTGGTAGTGACAAAAGCGAGGGTGTCAAATGAGCTCTGTTTGCGTGTTGTCGGCATTTCGATACCTGGAGCCACTGGAGCTGCTCGTGAGCCTGTGATGTTCACGCTCGACGCGCCGCTGGCGCCCGCCATCGAGGCCTTCGTGGCGCCGGAGAACGACGACGGCGTGCACAAGACGGGGCTCAACACCGTCGTGATGCAGGTGCACCGGCGCGTGAGCGTCGAGGCGCTCGTGCAGGCGCTCGGGCCGCACCTCACGAACGCCGACGACAAGCGCCGCGCGCGCGCCACGCAGCTGCTCGCCGAGGTGCTCACGCGCCTGCCGGAGCTGCCGCTCACGCACAACGCCGTGCAGCTACTGCTCGACTTCTTCGCCGACCGCCTCGCCGACTTCCCGAGCGCCGCCGCCTGTCTGCAGGCGCTGCTAGCGCTCGCGAGCAACCACGCGCGCAAGCTGCCGACTGCCGCGCCGCTGCTCGCACTCGTGCAGCGTGTCGTCTCGGTGTTGCACGTGCCGCAGCTCGGCCAGGCGCTGCGCAAGCGCTGCTTCGAGCTCATGCAGCTCGCGCTCGCGCAGCCGAGCGTCGTGGCGGCGCTCGTGGTGGCACCGCCCGCAGCTGCAGCAGGGGACGCCGGCGAGGGTGACGACGGGCGCCGCTTCGCGCAGGCGTTCCTGGACGCCATGGAAGGCGAGAAGGACCCGCGCAACCTGCTGCTCTGCCTGCAGATCTCGCGCGAGCTCATGGAGAAGCTCGCGCCAGTGTTCGATCGCCACGACCGCCTGCTGCAGCACTACTTCGACGTCGTGTCGTGCTACTTCCCCATCACGTTCACGCCGCCGCCGAACGACCCGTACGGCATCACGTCCGAGGAGCTCATCCTGTCGCTGCGCAAGGCGTTTGCCGCCTCGGACCTACTCGCGAAGCACGCGCTGCCGTTCCTGCTCGATAAGCTCTCGTCGACGGTCGTCGAGGCCAAGCTCGACTCGCTCCAGACGCTCGTGTTCTGCTGCGAGGCGTACTCGATCAACGTGCTGCTGCTGCACATGCACTCGATCGCGAACGCGCTCTACCACGAGGTCGTCAAGGGCGAGAAGAAGGAGGTGATCGAGGCGGCGCTCGCCGCGATCTCCCGCTTCTCGGGCGTCATCGGACTCGCCAAGACGCGCGAGTCGGGCGGCGCGGCGTACGCCTGGAGCAAGTTCGTCGTTGAGCTGACGGCGCGCGCGACGAGCGACCTCACGGGCCACGCAGCGGACTCGATGGTGAGCGACTCGGCTGGCCACGTGCTCGCGGCGCTCGGTAAAGACTCGGTGCTCGGCTTCGCGCACGTCCTGGAGGCGTCGATCCCGCTGCTCGTGCAGCAGTTCCAGGAGAGCATGGCGAGCACGACGTCCAAGTGCGAGGCATCCCTCGCGCGGATCCTGCTCGTCGTCAACACGATCGACCGTGAGGTGGACCAGTCGGCGTCGGCGCAGCCGATGCGTCCGCACGCGCTCGTGCTGATCGAGCCGCTCGTCGCGTACCTGAACACGAAGGATGGGCAGGGCGTGGTGAGCACGCCGACGTCCAAGTGCTCGGCGATCCAGGCGCTGTCGCACTTGATCACGTTCCCTCCGTCGCCAATCGTCGACCCGGAGCACGTGAAGACCTTGATCGGGCTCTTCACGCGGTTCCTCATCCTGGACGCGAGCCGCGAGGTGCGCGAGGAGTGCCTGCAGAGCTTGCGCGCGATCTCGACGATCAAGCAGAAGGCGACCGTGAAGCTGTACGCGGCGTTTGTGATGGAGATCTCGCTGGCGCGGCTCATGGGGGCGATCAAGCAAGACCCGGCGAGCGAGGGCATCAAGGCGGTGCTCACGTCCTCGAGCCGCTCGCACGACGCGTTCTTCCAGGACGCGCTCGACTCGATCACGCAGCTCTCACAGCAGCCGTCGATCTTCCAGGCGACGACGGTGCGGCTCGTGGACCTCTGCATCCGCGACGTCGAGGGCAAGGCACACTTGGTGGACAGCGCGAGCGCCGTGGGGGTGCAGAGTCGCGCGGAGGGGGTCCTGAACGCGGTCGCAAAGATCATCGAGCTGAACGCGGACGACAAGGCGAGCATGGAGTTCTGCGTCTCAGTCGGTACCCCGAACTCGATCGTCTTCCGGCTGCTCGCAGCGGTGACGAACAGTGCCGTGGACGCCGCGGGCAAGTGGGCGTTGCTGAGCGAGCCGATGCTGGCGGCGTGCGCGCGCATCTTCCGCACGCCGATGCAGAACGTGTCGACCGAGTCGCAGCAGCTTCTGGCGACCGCGGCGGTGTCGGCATTCCTGGGCACGCAGAGCAGCGACTCGGGTACGTCCACTCCCGCCTTCCTGCAGCTCGTGCCACTCTTCTCGGCGGTGATCAACTCGGCGAACCGGAGCATCGTGCTGCCAGAGACCCCCAGGGTCATCAACACGCTCCTCGAGCTCGCGCAGCTGGGCAACACCTCGCTCTCGATCGCGTCGGATCTCCTCCAGCAGGCGCAGATCGATGCGGTGACCTCGGAGGCGGCTCTCTCGGCAGCCAAGTCGCTGGCGTCGATCGTCAACAAGATGTCGGACGGCGACGAGTTCGACGCGCTGATCACGCTGCTGCTCGAGCGCACGCTGTCTGCGATCATCCTGGACGAGATGCAGGAACACGGCGTGCGCAGCGCGGCGCTGCAGATCTACGTCTGGATCGCGAAGGCGCTTGTGATCCGCGGCCACAAGGAGCACGCGCCTGCGTGTCTGCTCTTCCTCTGCCGCTTCATCACGTCGTCGCAGAGCGCGCAGATGCGCATGGAGGTCGCCACGAGCTTCAAGCTGCTCGTGACAGAGTACCCGGACGTGTTGAACCGCAAGTGCGGCGCGCTGATCACGGTAAGGCGAGCGCGTGGGTGGTGGGTGGGATCGGTGGTGGTGGTGCCAGCACTCTAACGAGCTTACGTATGGTGCGTGAGTAGTTCCTGTACCGCCAGCGCATGTTCGATCTCGTGTACCCGGCGCTCGTCGACTTCATCCGGTCGCACGCGGCGGTCGAGAGCGTCGAAGCGCTCGTGGCGCTCGCGTACGTGGTGTCGAACTCGCCGAAAGCGATCTACCTGCCGCACCTCGCGAGCATCTTCCCGCTCATGGTGCAGGCGATCAACTCGGACGAGAAGGAGCTCGGCAGCCCCGCGATCAAGACGTTCAAGGCGTTGCTCTTCGAGTCCGTGGAGAGCGTCAAGCCGCTCCTGAAGGATGTCTTCCCAGGACTCCTCAAGCAAGCGCAGCGCGGGTGCGTGCGTGGACCGACTGTCTTCGCTGGCGCACGAGCGGCGCACGAGCGGCGCACGAGAGTGCTCACGACTCCTCTTGCATGCCTGACGCAGCCCGAGCGCGCTGGACCGCCACGACGCGCTCGACTGCCTCGCGAAGCTCGCGACGATCCCGTACGAGCTCATCCACCCGTACAAGGACACGGTGCTGCGCCAGCTGCTCGTGTGTCTGGACGACCGCAAGCGCTTCGTGCGCCACGGCACCGTGCGGGTGCGCAACCAGTGGAGCATCCTGTAGACGTCCGGGGTCGGAGCCGCAGCGAGACGGTGCAGTGGAGGCGAACAGCAGGCTGCGTGGTTGGCTCCCGCGTTTCTCGAGTGCATTCGCTGCTGACCTGCGGGATGCGCGTGGATCTCTCGCGGCGGACGCGTCTACACGGCCGCCAGGTCCTTCTCCTTGGCGGCGAGCAGCTTGCCGATCTCAGTCACGGCGTCGTCCGTGAGCTTCTGGATCTGCTCCGTCTGCTTCTTCACGTCGTCCTCCGAGATCTCGTCCTTGAGCTTCTTGGCCTGGTTCATGGCGTCCTGGCGCACGCGGCGTACGTGCTGGCGCGCGACCTCCGCCTGCTTCTTCGCCGCCTTCTGGAGCTCGGCGCGCGTCTCCATGGACATCCTGCCGCGCACTCATTCTGTGAGTTCTTCACGCACTCTTCACACAGCAACAGCAGCAGCCGACGTGGACGCACTTGGGGAACGAGATCTCGAGGTTCGCGCCGTCCTCGCGCACCGAGTACACCGGGTTCATGGCTTCGATGGCCTTGCGGATGTCCTTGAGCAGCTGCAGCACGCACCACGGAAGTCAGCGCCACTGTCGCCCGCTACCACCAGCAGCAGCAGCCCCGGATGACAAGAAGCGCACCGACGGGTCGTAGATCGTGACGCTGAGCGAGTGCGGGCCGCTCACAGCCACCTGCGCGAGCTGCGAGAGCGCCACGTGCTGGCCGTACGCCTGCACGCTGAGGTCGTCGAAGGCGCCGGCGTCCGCCTTGCCCGGACGCATCTGGCTCAGCTGCCGCGTGAAGTTGAGCACGGCGCCCGTCATGCCTTTGCGCGTGCGCTCGAGCGCCTGCGCGGCGTCGGCGCCGTCGTCCGCGCTGTCTGCGGTGGCAGCCGGTGCGGACGCCGGGGTCGCCGGCTTGCCGCCCTTCGCCTTCTTGGCGAACTGGCGCGTCGCCAGCAGCTGCAGCGGCGCCGAGCGCGCGGGCGAAGTGAAAACGAGAGTGTTTGTCGAAGGGGTCGTCATAGCGGGCAGCGCCGACGCGGCACCTCGGCGCGCGCAGCGAGCGAGCATCACGCGCAGCGCCATCGCGAACGAGCGGATCTGTGGTGGAGGATCCTGCTGCAAAATGTGACAAAAGCCACCAGCGCTCCTCTATTTTCTTCACTATTGCTTCCACCTGTTGGAAGTCGAGGAGCATGGCGCTGCCACCGCCGCCGGCCAAGTCGTACTCGCTCTTCCAGCGCTTCGTGCGCGTGACGCAGACTGCGGTGCGGCGCACCAATTGGTACCTGCTGCAACGCATGCCCGGGATGCCGAACCCGCCGGAGCTCGAGGCGGAGCTGCGGCAGCCGCGCTTCGTGGACCTCTGGGAGTTCACCCTCGCGGACCACGCGCGCAACGTGCGCGAGGCGTGGCGCGAGTACCGCGCGTCCTTCGATGACCCGAGCGACGAGGAGATGGAGCGCAGCAAGCGCGAGGTGCGCAACGCCGCGCGCCGCCTGCGCGGGCAGGTGGAGGACACGGCCGGGCAGAACCTCGAGTTCATCGGCGAGAAGCTCGAGGGCACGCAGGTGCTCACGAACCTGCGCGAGCTGCGCGCCACTGGCGAGCAGAACGCCGCGTACCTCCAGCGCGAGCTCGCGACCGCCAAGGACGCCGTGGACACGGAGGCCGTGGTCGCGAGCGTGCGCGCGGCGGTCGAGGGCACGCGCAGCCAGCAGGGCGTGGGGGCGACGCTCGCGAGCAACATCCAGGAGCTCTCGGAGATCGCCAAGACGGGCCGCGACGCCGCGCTGCGCATGGAGAAGCAGGACGTCGAGGCCGCCAAGGCGAACGCGCAGTCGTGGTTCGCCGACAAGCTGCTCGTGGGCCAGTCCGTGCTACTGGCGTTCATCGACGGCTACAAGGAGGGCAAGCAGCTCGAGCTCACGCGCGCGGACGCACTGCTCATCACGTTCGCCAAGCAGGCGGCCGAGGACCAGCGCGAGATGCTGCAGGAGCAGTTCGACAAGCTCGTGGCCGACCAGCGCGAGAAGCAGCACCGCGAGCAGGCGGCCAAGGGGGCGGACGAGGCGACTGCCACCGCAGCAACAACAGCAACAGCAGCAGCAGCAGCAGACACGCCAGCTTCCGAGCCTGTCGCAACCCCCGAGTCGAGAGCAGCGGTACATGCAGAGCAGCTTCACAAGCAGTAGCAATGAAGACTGAGCAGGCTTTGTGTGAGTATATCTTGAAATGCACGACTCTTGACGCGTGCTCACCAGAAGCTGCGAAGGAGGACGATGCCGCAGCAGCAGCCGCCGCCCGCGAGACGCGCCGCCAAGGACGAGGAGGAGCTCGTGCGGCTCGAGAAAGTGTCGTTTTCAGACGACGAGGACGACAACTTCCAGTACACGGCGGTGGACGACGCCGCGCTCGGCATCGATGGCGGCGACGACGACGACGACGAGGAAGACTTCGAGGCGGTGCTGCGCAACCTGAGCCGGTCCACGGCAGCTGGCGGAGCCGATGGCGCCACCGCGACTGTCAGCAGCCACGACACGCACCTGGGCGAGAAGCTCTCGTCACCCGAGCGTCACGACGGCGCCAGCGGGTTCTCACTGCCGTCGTCGTCGTCGTCGGCGTCCTCGGCGTCGCTGGTGCCGCGGGTGCACACGCAGGTGCGGCCGTCCGTCGTGGACGACTTCATCCGCAACTTCCTCATCAAGGTGGGCATGGCGCGCACGCTCGACATGTTCAACCACGAGTGGTACGAGTTCATCGCAAAGGGGAAGCTCCGCGAGGACGACGTGAGCGTCGTGCCGGACATCTACCTGCGCAACCAGGCGCTGGATGACCAGGTCAAGGAGCTCCGCCGGCAGCTCGACGAGACGCGCAAGATTACAGAGACGGCCAAGGGCACGTGGGACAAGTTCCGCCACCAGCGCGACGTGCACAAGATGCACCACCAGCGCGTGCTGCAGGAGAAGGACGCGCTGGCCACCAAGATCAGGAAGCTCGAGAAACATGTGGCGTCGTACGAGCCGCTGCTGCAGGAGCTCAAAGCCAAGTACGAGAACTCGATGAAGGAGAAGATGCTCATGCGGCTCGAGCGCGATCGTCAGGTTGCCAAGGCGGAGGCGCTGGAGGCGCAGCTCAAGGCGTTAGGATCCGGCGGCGCTGGTGGCGCCAGTTCCGCTGCGAAAGCGAAAGCGGACGCCGCTGCATCGGTGCCGCAGTCCAAGGGCTCGTCGTCGTCGTCGTCGTCAGCGGCGACGCCGTCCGGGAAGAAGACGAAGAAGAGCGAAAGCGAGACCAAGATCCCGACGCACGACGGCGCGAACCCGTTCCTGGAGAAGCGCTTCGAGCCCGCGAACGTCGAGCGCATGGAGCTCGCGAAGACGTGCCAGGGTCACGGCAACTCGATCGCGGCGATCGCGTTCCACCCGAAGAACCCGATCGTCGCGACCGTCTCGGACGACGAGACGTGGAAGCTCTGGTCAGTGCCGAACTGCGAGCTGATCATGAGCGGCGAGGGCCACCGCAGCTGGCTAGCCGGCATCGCGTTCCACCCGAAGGGCACGCACGTCGCCACGTCCTCGGGCGACAACACGGTCAAGGTCTGGGACTTCGTGAGCGCATCGTGCTCGCTCACGCTCGCGGACCATGCGCACCCGGTGTGGGAGAGCGTCTTTCACCACGACGGCGACTTCCTCGTGAGCGCCTCGATGGACCACACGTGCAAGCTCTGGGACCTCGCCACGGGCAAGTGCCGCAAGACCTTCCGCGGTCACGTCGACTCGGTCAACTCAGTGTGCTTCCAACCTTACACGGGCAACATCTGCACGGGCTCGGGGGACAAGACCGTCTCGATCTGGGATATGCGCTCCGGGCTCTGCGTGCAGACGTTCTATGGCCACCAGAACGCGTGCAACAGCGTCGCGTTCTCGCTCGCGGGCGACGCGATCGCGTCCTGCGACGCCGACGGCTTCGTCAAGGTCTGGGACGTGCGCATGGTCGCTGAGCGCGCGACGCTCGACGGCGGCCAGCACCCGCTCAACAGCGTCGCATTCGATCGCAGCGGCAAGGTGCTCGCAAGCGCCAGCGACGACGGCAGCGTCAAGATCTTCAGCCTCAAGGCGAACTCGCTCGCAACGGAGCTCAAGGGCCACGACGGTCCTGTCCAGGTGAGTCGGTGTGTCCGCTTGAGGTGGCCCGGTGACGATGACGAACGGCTGACAAACGCACATTTCGGTGTTACTGCCTCTATCTCGCTCTTTTCGCTGTTGCTGCTGCAGTCGGTCAAGTTCGAGCCGAACGGACGGTTCCTGGCGTCCTCGAGCTCCGACTGCACGTTCCGCCTCTGGTCCATGTAGCGCCGTCGCTCGGCTCCTCCGCGCAGCCGCTGGCAGTTCTCTCTCTCTCTCTCTCTCTCTATCGTTCTCTAATGCTCGCTTTCTCCCAACAGTGTCGTGCTCGCCTTCGTCTCTTGCTGCTCGCGCTGTCCGCTGCCACGCGCGCGCGCCGCTCGCTCCTCATAAATACGAACACTCCCGTCGCGGAAGCTCGTGCGCGGCGACCACTCCTCGCTCGCTCTACAGGCTGCGCAGGCGCTCCTTCTTGCCGCCGAACTCGGCGCGGAGGCACAGCTTGAAGAACTGCACTTGCCAGACGCCGCACGCGAAGACGCTCGAGAAGAGGAAGATGAGGCGCCAGAGCACGTTCGGGAAGATCGACCACGTGCTGAACCAGACGACGAAGAGCTCGGACAGCAGCGAGACGCCGACGTAGATCCAGAAGCGCGGCACGTAGAGCACCGGCGGCATGTTGATGTGGCGCATCGGACACCAGAAGTTCGACAGCACGCACGCGCAGTAGATGAGCAGGAAGACGTTCATGAGCACCGTGAGCATGTAGCCGTAGTGCACCGGCGCGAGCGGGTGCACGCCGCGAGGAGCCAGCCGCGCCGCGATGGCCACCAGCGCCACGCGCAGCACCAGGTACGCGCGCCGCGCGTGCTTGTTGTTGCGCAGAGAGAGGTCCGAGCACCGCTGGCGCAGCTGCTGCATCGGTAGCGACAGCTTGAGCGCGTAGAGCACACCCGTGAGCAGCGCGAGCCAGAAGACGAAGCGCACGACCGTCTTCGCCGCCTCCTCGCCCGCGTAGTGCTCCTGGTCGCGCGGCAGCGTCGCCCGGATGTCGTGCCAGATCGCGTTGAGGTCCAAGACGAACGCCGCCCACCAGTACCACGGCTTGAGCACCGGCGCCATAGGGAAGCCGACCGTGACCGCCGGGATGCCGCGCGCGGACTCGACGACGACCTTCACGGGGCTGATGGGCGACGTCATGGAGGCGAAGTGGCGCAGGTAGAAGAGCTTCCAGTGGTACTGCTCGTAGAAGTACTTGTGGTTGATGTTGTAGCCGACGGGGAGGCGCATGCCCTTGGGAAGCTGCTGCTGCAGCTCCTGCGCGCGCGCGGGTTTGAAGAGCTGCGCGCGGCGCAGCTCCTGGCTGTACATGGAGGAAAGGAAGCCCTGATCGGCGCCGTCGAACGACTCGAGGTGGCCGAGTGCGTCGAGTAGGCGCTGGTACTCACGCGCGTCGGGCGAGACGACGAGCAGCCCGGTGTGGAAGTGGCACGGGTTCATGAAGACGGCGCAGAAGTGGCCGCAGAGGAAGAGCTCGTCGGCGTTCCGGATGAGCACGTTGTCGGCGTCGAGGTACACGACGCGCTCGTACTCGAGCAGGTTCCACACGTGCAGCTTGTTGAGCGTGTAGATGAAGTTCTTGTTGCGCAGCGTGCCGCCGAGGAACGGGTTCTCGATGTTCGCCACGTCGATCACGCGGCAGCCGATGGAGCGGAAGATGCGCTTCGACTCGTCCGAGACCGAGTCGGACGCCAGCACCACGAGGTCATGCGGTGTACCCGTGAGCTTGATCGACTGCATCAGCACCTGCACGCCGAGCACGTACTCGGCGTCGCGCGACGTGCCCTCGTAGTGCACCGTCACGTACGCGAAGCGCCGGGGCGGTGCCTGCGTCACCTCTGCGACTTGAGCGACCTCTGCGACCTGCGCGACCTGCGCGTCGCCGCGCGCGGGCTGCGCGACCAACGAAATCGCCACCAGCGCGACGGCTGCTAGCAGTATCAACACCTGCTGCTGCCGCAGGAGTCGCCGCATGACGGAGGAAGGGGAGGGAGGGGTGTGCAGAGGTTCGTTCACACTTGGAGCTTCTCGCAGTTGACGACAAGATGTCACTCGAGTAAGTGCGATGTCGAATCGTACTTAATCCACTTTGATACAATTACAATAGTAATCATTCAGATTTAACGCCGTTTCAAAAAATGGCTGGCTCCGCCGCATTCGCGTGTCAAGCCATCGCTCGTCTCGCTCGCAGCAGCAGCAGAACGCGAACAGCTCCGCTCGATTGACCGACCGATCGCCAGCAGCGTGCGCTCGAGGCCTCGTACAAGCCCGCACGCACAGACACACACTCTCGCCGGCGCCATGGACCCGTTCGCAGAGCTGCGCAAGCACGCGGGCGGCGCGCACGCGCACAAAGCCAAGCTCAACATCGTGCTGAGTGCCATCACGGATGTGATCTACGAGCGCCGCGGCGCCGCCAGCGGCAAGCCCATCTCGAGCACCGAGTACTTCGCCGCGCTCATGACGGCGCTCGAGTCGGCGTCGGCGTCGCACCAGCAGGAGATCGCGCAGCTGCTCGCGCTCGCGCTGCCCGGCGTGCCCGAGGCCGTGCTGCGCGCCAAGTACAGCGCCATCGCCAAGTGCCTCGTGCGCGTCATCCAGGAGGCCGACGGCGACGGTGCGCTGCTGCGCTCGGCCAGCGCTTGCCTCGGGCTCGTGCTGCTCGCGCAGGAGCCATCGCCGGCGGCGTGGGGTCGCCCGGAGGTGCTCAAGGCGTTCCAGCTGCTGCTCGCGCTCGCGACTGATGCGCGTCCCAAGATCCGCAAGGCCGCGCAGAAGTGGACGACCGACATCCTGCAGCTGCACGCTGACAACAACTGCGACTCGCTCTCGACGCACATCGCGAGCTTCTCGGAGAACGTCTTCGCGGTCTCCGGTGCCAAGGACGAGGCGCGCCTCGTGCAGCTCATCGGCTTCCTCAAGACGGCGCTGCCGCTGCTGCAGAAGAAGGTGGTATCTTCGCTCGTCGATGCGCTCAGCAAGTACGTCAACTCGTCTGTGAAGAACCTGCGCATTGTGACGTACGAGGCGTTCGACGCGCTGCTGCGCGAGCAGAGCTCCAAGCTCACGCAGGACACGCTCGCGAAGATCCTCTCGACGGTTCTCAACGCGGACGGCAGCACGGTGCACGACCACGACCTCGGCGCGTTTGCGGTGCGCATCGTCGAGTCGGCGCTCGTGCGCCTACACAAGACGAACGAGCCGATGGCGCGCGAGCTCCTGCCGCGCGTGGTCGTGAACGTGTGCGCGCACTTCGAGAGCTCGGCGCAGAAGATCCAGAAGCAGACATCACGCTCGCTCGTGTTCATCCTCACGCGCTGCGTGTCGGCGACCGTGTTGGAGGAGGAGGCGACGTACACGGACATCGCGCGCGTCCTCTCGTCGCTGCAGAGTCTCATGACGCTGCGCTTCCAGGGAGCGTGGAAGCACATCTTCAGCCTGCTCGCGAGCCTCTTCTCGTTCTATGGCCGCGCAAGCCACCCGGCGCTCGACCCGATCCTCGTCACGTGCTGCGAACTGCACGAGGCCGCGGAGAACATGCCCGGCCGCAACGGCGGCGACAACCGGGAGCTCACGAACCTGTTCGTCGAGGTGGCGGGTGCCGCGGTCGGCGCGATCGGCCCGCGCGAGTTCCTCGACATCGTGCCGCTCGATCACCCGACGGAGGTGGTGGGTGAGAAGCGCCTGTGGCTGCTGCCGGTGTTCAAGGACGCGCTGCGCAGCTTCCCGTGCGAGCTCGAGTTCTTCGCGTCCAAGATGCTGGTGCTCGCGCGCGACTGCGAGACCAAATCGCGCGAGGACAGCGCGACGCCGCTCATGGTGAAGAAGTACCAGATGCTCACGATGCAGCTCTGGGACCTCTTCCCGAGCTTCTGCGCGAACGCGGTCGACATCGACGCCAACTTCAAGAAGATCGCCAAGGTGCTGGCGAACGCCATGGCGGACAAGCGGTACCCGGAGCTGCGGCTGTCGGTGTGCCAGGGGCTGCAGGCGCTCGTGAAGAAGACGCGCGCACTCAAGAGCAACCGCGACCTGTACGACGCGGACGACGAGGACGACGAGTACGGCGAGGACGCTGACGACGACTCCGGCGAGGTGGACGAGGAGAAGCTCGCGCGCGACCGCGCGGCGCTCGGCAAGTACTCGAGCAAGTACCTGCCGTTGCTGATCAGCTTCGTGGAGGAGCTGGACCCGGAGAAGGACGCCGAAAAGGCTCAAGTGTACGTTGCTGTCCCTGCGTGTGCATGTGTACGTGACGATGAGGTCGACGAGCAGCTGTGCTGACGAGGGGTGTGGCTGGCTGCGTGCAGCCTCATGGACACGGTCGAGGGCTTTGCGTCGCTCGCGGAGGCGGCGTTCGTGACGACGACCTTCAAGAAGATCATGCAGAAGCTGCTGGAGGCCACGACGCAGGCGAAGCGCATGGAGGCGGCGAGCAAGGAGGAGGGCAAGCCGCTGAACGCCAAGGCGCTCGGCAAGTTCAAGCACACGGCGCACGTGCAAATGAGCCTCGCGATGACACTCATCTCGCACATGGACATGGACAACATCAACCTGCTCTACCGCGTCATCAAGCCGTACCTGCTTGACGACTCGGACGGCGCGATGCAGAAGCGCTCGTACGCCGTACTCGTGAGCATCTGCGACCACCACCCATCGTTCATGACGGCCGAGGCGAATCTCAAGGACATGACCGAGTCGATCTGCGAGTCGCTGCTCACGTGTTCGATCCCAGCCAAGAAGATGCGCCTGCGGTGCCTCGTGCACCTGATCAACGCCATGGTGGACGCGCAGGACGTGAACGTGGACAACCTCATCCCGAGCCTCGTGGGTGAGATCATCCTGTGCACGAAAGAGGCGAACGGCAAGGCGCGCGAGGCTGCGTTCGAGCTACTCGTGGCGATGGCGAACCTCCTGCGCGTCAAGCACCCGGAGACCGGGCTCATGGAGTACCTGCAGATGGTGCTCGGCGGCCTCGCGGCGCGCACGCCGCACATGCGCAGCGCGTCGGTGGTGTGTCTGAGCCGCCTCGTGTTCGAGTTCGGCCGCTCGGAGGCCGTGATCCAGGCGGCGATGCCGGAGCTGCTCAAGACCGTGCTCCTGCTGCTGCACGAGAAGGCACGCGAGGTGATCAAGAGCGTCATCGGGTTCCTCAAGCTCGGCATCGCGATGCTGCCCAAGGAGCAACTCCGCGCGTTCCTGCCGGACATCACGAACGGGCTGCTCGTGTGGATCGGCGAGAGCAAGAACCGCTTCCGCGCCAAGACGCGCATCATCCTCATCAAGCTCTGCCGCAAGTACGGCTACGACGAGGTGGCGGCGCTCGTGCCGGCGGAGGACCGCGCGCTGATCAAGCACATTAAGAAGACCAAGGAACGCGAGGACAAGAAGAAGGCCGAGGGCCCCGCAGCGAAGAAGGCCAAGGGCACGTTCGAGGAGTTCATGGCCGACTCGGACGACGAGGGCGGCGCCGACGACGAGGACGACGACATGAGCGGTGACGCCGCGCTCCGGGCCGCGCTCAAGCGCAAGAAGGACCTGCACCACAAGAAGAAGAAGGTGATCCGCGAGGACGAGGACGACATCGTCGACTTCCTCGACTCGAGCGCCGCGGTGAAGAACGTGTATGCGGCCTACGACGACGGCGCAAGCGACGACGACGACGAGGTCTTCGAGACGGCCAAGGACGGCCGCCTCATCATCCCGGACAAGGACGCCGCCATGGACGACGGCGACAGCGACGACGACGAGAAGATCAAGATGGACGTGGCGTCGCAGCTCGAGAAGATGGGGCTCCACAGCGCCAAGCAGCAGCAGGCGAAGCGCAAGCGCGGCGGCGACGAGGACGCCGGCCGCGAGTTCCGCGCGAAGAAGGCGGGCGGCGACATGAAGAAGAAGGGCAAGTTCGAGCCGTACGCCTACATCCCGCTCGACCCGAAGCTCATGGCGAAGCGCAACAAGCGCAACGCCGTCGACCGCTACAGTAGCTCGGTCGGCAAGCGGCGGAACAGCCGCAAGTGAGCTGCTCGGCCGCCAGCAGCTGTGGCTGCTGCCAGCAGCCAGTAGCAGCTCCTCGCACGCCCGACGCGCATCATAAAGTAACCATGCACCATGTTGTTCATAAGCTCGGGCGAGCAGCAAGGGACGCTCGACACGCACTCAGCACTCGTAGATCTTGACGACCGAGTGCACGAGCGAGCGGCAGATCGGGCAGCTCGCGCGCGTGCCGCTCTGGCGCTTGATCTGCGCGAGGCAGTCGTAGCACCCGGCGATGTGGCCGCACGGCACGCAGATCGCGTCGCGCGCGGCGTCCATGCAGATCGCGCAGTCCTTCGCGTCGCTCCCTGGCTTCGCGTTCGCTGGCGCGTGCGCGTCCGCAGCTGCGGCTGCGGCTCCCGCGTGCGAGCTGTTTGGGTGCGCGTTCTCCGACACGCTGGCAGACGCGCTGCTGCTGGCGGACGCGCTCAACGATGCCGGCGCGGCGTCGTCGAAGATCGCGTCGTTGTACAGGAAGGTCGGCGCCGACGGCGGCGACCGCGTTGTCATGGACACTGAGCTCGCGAACGCCGGCACGAGCGTCGTCGGTGAGTCGAGGCGGTACCGAGGCGGCGGCGAGAAGCTGCTGTAGCTCTGGTGCGCGTCGTCGTACCCGGTCGACGAGTACCCTCCCGGGTACACGTCGAAGTCCGGCGCCACGGGTTGGTGTTGCGGCGGCATCGGCGCCGTGTTCGGCCAGAGCTGCGGCGCGGCGAAGAGCGTGCCCGGGTAGTTGAGGTACGTCTGCCCGAAGACCGCGGGCGACGGCGTGAGGTGCGCGCCGTTCGCGAGCGCCAGCATCCACTCGTGGCGCACGACCTCGCTCTCCGCCGCGAAGAGCACCTTCTTGACCTGCGCGGTGCCGTGGCCCTGCGTGAGCCCCGTCACGCGGTCGCGGCTGAAGCGGTGGCCGCGCACACCCTGGAACACGATCGGGCGGTCGAGCGCGAACATGTACGGCTTGTCGGTCCACGCCGCGAGGATGCTGGCGCTCTCGGTGACGCATTCGGCGCGCGCCGCCGTGTCGATGTGCAGCACGTGCTCGGGCACGAGGTCGTCCGGCGCCTCGAAGAGGCAGACCTCGAAGCGCGAGCGCTCAGCGGTGCACGCGAGCACGACGCACCAGCGGTGA
This sequence comes from Globisporangium perplexum, assembly GCA_023333865.1. NCBI lineage: Eukaryota > Oomycota > Peronosporomycetes > Pythiales > Pythiaceae > Globisporangium > Globisporangium perplexum. The sequence continues at coordinate 39,649 of JAASFS010000008.1, read as the reverse complement.
CGCCAGAGCGGCAGCAGCGAGATCGTGTTGATGTCGAGCCAGCCGCTCTTGAGGCGCAGGTGCTGCGTGAGCGCGGCAGCCGCCTGCTTGCGGCCACGCAGGCGCGCGACGTCGAGCGGCGAGTGGCCCTTGTGGTTGAGCGCGAAGGCGCTGGCGCCGGCGTGCAGCAAGTACTCGACCGCGGTGGCGGCGTCCGCGTACGCTGCGTAGTGCAGCGCCGTGTTGCGGTGCGGCGTGCGGTCGACGGCGTGCACGTCGGCGCCGAACTCGAGCAAGTGCTGCACCACGAGCGCACCGCGCGCGCCGCCGCCGCGCCGACTCTTCTTGCAGGCAGCCATGAGCGGCGTCGTGCCCTTGCTGGCGTGCGGTGTGTTGAGCTGCGCGCTCGTGGGGTCTTTGAGCAGCAGCTCGCGCACGCGCGGGTCGTCGAGCTTGTGCGCCGCGCGCCAGAGGTCGTCGGTGCGGCTGCCGCCGAAGAACGACGAGCGCCGCCCCATTGTCGGCGCTGTGGGTGCGGTTGCGAAGTGACCACTTCTTCGAGGTGTGTCAGTAAATGCGTCACTCATTGCGTCACTAAAGCGGACCTGTCCTACGCTCGCCGTTTTGGGTTTGATTAGGTTGTCAGCGCTCCCGGAGAGACGGCCTAAAAGACGGACGCTGATGGACGCGATTCAGTTGCCTGTTCCGCTTTGGATTTTTGTAGCCACATGCGCGAGAGCAAGAGCAGCTCCTCCAGGTGTTTCTGTGTGCGCGCGGCGGACGGCGCGTATCTGTCGGAGTCATCGCCACCGCCCATGTTGTGCGCTGACGGTGTCGCGGTCAGAATCTGCAGCGCGCAAGGGAAGACAACGTGCGTCTCGCCAGTCGCGTGCGCCACCTCGAGCAGCTGCTGGGTCAGAGGCGGCGAGCGCTGCGGACGCGTGAGCGAAGACGCTCGACCGCTGCGAGCGCGAGGCGAAGCGGTGGCAGAGTGACGGTCCCGCGAAGGAGCACGAGGCGAGCGACTGGGACGCGCTGCGGCGCTTCCTCCGGCAGCAGGCGCGGCTGGTGGAGACGTTGAGCCGGGAGAATGTCCAGCTGCGGGACCAGCTGCAGACTTCGCGCGTCACGAGACACGAGCTGCTGGTGCGGACACCGAGAGGTGCATGCGGCAGATGTCTACTTGGGTCGGCGCCGACGCTCTTGCGCTGTGTGACGTTAGGACGCGCAGCTGGAGAACGAGCACTTGCGGAGTCAAGTGCAGGCGCTGCGAGCCAAACACCGAGCTCCGCGCCAAGAGGACCAGCCGGCGGAGCATGGTGGCGACAGACTCGTGCTGGAGCCGCAGGTGAGCTCCACACTCGCAGATCGCATCCGCACGGACAAGCTGCTCCGATGGCTTCGCGTGGAGACGCAGCAGCTGCGCAGCTCGCCAGCCCGCAAAGCCGGAGATGACGCAGCGTCCCCATCAGCAGCTCCTGCGAGGAAGTCGCAGTCGATGCAGTGCACGTTCCACTCGGACGCGTCCGTGCGGCGCTTCCTCGTACTCGATCGCGCGCGCTGCGTCTGCGCGGCAAGGAGAACGCGAGGCCGCCAGTGGATGACGCCGCGAAGCAGCAGCAGCTGAAGCAGCGGCGAGAGCAGCTCGAGCGGGAGGTGGGGCTACTCTGCTCGGAGATCGTCGCGACGTGCTGCCACGTGCTGCAGGCGGAGGACGTGGGGAGCTTGCCGCGCGCCGTGCAAGCTGCGAGCCGCCTCGCCAGTACAACGCCGACGACCCAGCGTTTCCTCGGGAAGCTGCAGCTCGTTGTGGATCACGTGCAGGAACCGTCGGCGTTCGCGCTCCCGAGAGCATCGCTGTCTGCCGCGCTGGACTCGCACCACGCGCTCGAGACTGTGTGGCACGCTGCTTGCTGATTGATGCTCGACTGTGAACGAGGCGACGCGCACCGACACGATCGCTGCTCGCTGCGTGCAGATGCTGGAGCGAGTGGAGGACATCGTGGCGGAGCTCGCGGCGCGGCGGAAGCAGATGCAGCAGTCGCCTGGTGGCATCTTCGACACGCTCTTCGCGCTCATGACGCTGCTGCGGGTCGAGCGCGCGGACGAGCTGTAGCCGCGATCCAGGTGCGCCACGAGCACAGGTCGACTCGCCTCGGGATCTAACAGCTGGCCGCCTCAAGCATCTTTTCGCGTCCGCCAGCGCGTGCTCACGTCGACCCGCAGCGATCGGCTGTTCGCGCTGCGCGTGCGCGAGCTGCTGGGCGTCGAACGCGCCACTGCGAACGTCGAGCAGATCGTCTCGAGACTCACTGAGCTGCGGTCACCAGCAGCAGCGTGAGCCGTTAACAAGCGCCTCATCCAACAGCACGAACAGCGCATGGATTGGTGTAGCCAATACAGATCAGATGATTCGTTCGACATCCAGCGCTAAGATGACTCTACACAGGAAGGGCGGCGCCGCCCACGACGGTCGGTGCCGCCCGCCACTCGGCAGTATCTTCCTCAACACCCAGCTTACAGCTTGTCGTAGTAGCGGTCGAGGGGCGGCACCTCCGGCGCCAGGCCCTTGCGCACGCGCACGCCCGTCACGAGCTTGCCGGCCATCGTGTTCGCCTCGAGCGCGTCGCCCACCACCACCTGGTAGTGGTCGAACACGCACTGCGGGAACGCCTTGCCGCCCGAGTTCTGGCGCAGGTCCGCCGTGAAGCCGAACGACTCGTTCACCGGCAGGTACGCCTTGAGCTGCACCATCGGCGTGCCCGGGCGCTGCTCCTCCGAGAACACGTGACCACGGCGGCGCGTCAGCACGCCGTAGCAGCCGCCCATGGCGTCCTGCGGCACCGTGATGTCCGCCAGGAACACCGGCTCCATCAGCGCCGGCTCCGAGCCCAGCTGACACGCGTACACCACACGGCGCGTCGTGGGCAGGATCTGGCCCATGCCACGGTGGATCGCGTCCGCGTGCAGCACCACGTCGAGCAGGTTCACGCGCATGCCGCGCACCACCTCCTCGCACAGCACACCATCCTTCGTCGCCCAGTTGAAGCCGCTCAGCACCGACTCCTTGATCTCGCCGAGGTACGACACACCCTTCGTCTGGTCCACGAAGAGGTTCGGGCCCGTGCCGTCCGGGCCGTAGCCCCAGATCTTACGCGCGTCCGTCACGTCCCAGCCGTGGTTGTCCGCGAGGTAGCGCGCGCGGAGCTTGAAGTCGTGGCGCGGCGACACCTCGTCCTTGCCCTCGTCGAGCTCCTGCGTCAGCTCGTCGCCGAGCGGCTGCGCCACGCAGAACAGGCGGTTGTGCTTGTTCGGCGACTTGGACAGCATCGTCTTCGACGACTCGCCCGTGATCGTCTCACGGTACGACACCACCGGCTCCGAGATCTTCACCTCCGTGCCCATGAACTCCTCCTGCAGGTCCTTCAGGCAAATCTCGAGGTGGAGCTCACCAGCGCCGGCAATGATGTGCTCACCCGACTCCTCCGTGTAACACAGCACCATCGGGTCCGACTTGGCGAGACGCTTCATGCCCTCCACGAGCTTCGGCAGGTCCGCCGCCGACTTGGGCTCCACGGCCACGCGCACGACCGGCGACACCGAGAACTTCATCGTACGGATCGTGTGGCCCGTCTCCGACGTCGTGATCGTGCCCGACTTGAGCAGGTACTGGTCCACGCCCACGAGCGCGCACGTGTTGCCCGCCGGAATGTCCGGCGTCTGCTCCACGTAGCGACCCATCATGATCACCGTGCGCTGGATGTTCTTCACCCACAGGTCCGTCTTCTTACCCGGCACGTAGTTCGGGCCGAGCAGGCGAACCTTCTGGCCCGTCGCGATCTTGCCCGCGAACACACGGCCGAACGCGTAGAAGCGGCCCTTGTCCGACGTCGGCACCATCTTCGACACGTACATGACCAGCGGGCCGTTCACGTCGCACTTGCGGATCGCCACGGCGCACTCGTCGTCGAGCGGGCCGTCGTACAGCGTGTCCACACGGTAGCGCTGCGCCGTCACCGGCGACGGAAGGTGCACGACAATCATCTCCAGCACGGCGTCGGCCGCCGGCAGCCAGCGCTGCATCACGCGCTTCAGCAGCGGCTTGCCCGTCAGCTCGCGGTCCTCCGTCTTGAGCTCCACGCCCACTGCCTTCATCATCTTCTCGTACTTGGCCTTCTTGTCGTTCATGATCGCGTCGAACATCTTGATGATCGGGTCCATGATGAACTGGCAGAACGCACGCTTGAGCGTGCCCGCCGCGTTGTTGCGCGACGTCCACTTCTTGTTGTCGGCGTCGAAGTACCAGTCGCCCCACAGCTTCTCCATCATCTTCTTCTCCTCAATGCCGAACTTCTGGCCGTACATCTTGGCGAACTTCTTGAGCGTGAAGCCCCACTGGTGGAGGCCCGAGCCGAACGCGACCGTGCCCCTGTCCGGGTACACCTGCACGTCGCCGAGCGCCTCGTCGTTGTACATCGAGATGATCACGTTCACCGTCTCCACGGCGCGGTTGAACGCCTGGTAGCAGTCCTCCGGGCCGAGCTGCAGCTCCAGCAGCGCGCGGTCCACCTTGTTCAGCATGAGCACCGGCTTCACGCGCTCCGAGATCGACTGGCGCAGCACCGTCTCCGTCTGTACGCACACGCCGTCGATCGAGTCCACGACCACGAGCGCGCCGTCCGTCACACGCAGAGCCGCCGTCACCTCCGACGAGAAGTCGACGTGACCCGGCGAGTCGATCAGGTTGATCAGGTACGAGTTCTTGTTGATCACCACCGTCTGCGACGCGTGCTCCGCCTCCGCAGCGAACGCCGCGTCCGCCTGCTCCTGGGTCACGCCCGCGATCTTGTTCGCGGTCGTCGCGTCGTTCGCGTCCATGTCGTATTCGAAGAACATCGAGATACCCGTCGACTTGATCGTGATACCGCGCTCCTGCTCGTCCGCGCGCGTGTCCGTGAAACGGGCCTCACCGGCGTGCTTGGCCGAGATAATACCGGCCTTCGACACGAGCGAGTCGGTCAGCGTCGACTTGCCGTGGTCCACGTGGGCGATCACCGACATGTTACGGATGTTCGTCGTGTAGTCCATGATCTCACGCATCTGGTCGACCGTGAAGTTGACCTGTTGTTGTTGTCGTTCATCGAGATCAAGATCGAGATCGAAAGAGGAGAGAGACATGAGTGAACCGGTTCGAACGACGCTACCGCTTACTTCGCGCAGTCCGCTCCTCCTCAACACGCACGCACCATGGTTGCTGCGGGGGTGGTGCTTGGGCGTCCGGAAAGGGACGGCGAAAGGCACGCGAGGCGGGAGCGGAGCTTGTGTTTTCCACTTGATCGAAAAGAGGAAATGGCTCGCTTGCTGGCTCGCCTTTGGGCTTTGTGTGAGGGCCGAAACTAAACGAGTGGAGCACACGCGTTGCTCTGGATTGGCATACCCTCTCGAATGCGATACTGGTTTGAAAAGACTGTAGCGGACACTTGCATATTTGAAGCGAGATAATTTTCGCGCGAGCTGGTCTCGCGAGATGCATACCTACCTGTTCTGTATCCTGTAACAGCAGAAAACGCGCACGTTGACTTGCTTTCAGTATGCGGTCGGAATCCCTCGCTCCCCTGTCGCTTTCTTTCTCGCATCTTAATGATGAAGGTCGAGCTGTGGGTGAAGGTGGCGATGTCGATGCATGTGCGTGCTATATGCGCTTGGGTTGAATCCGCACGAACTGATCTGCGCACACGCGCTGCGGTGGCGGTGGCTGGTGGCGAGAAAGAGCATCGCAACCGCCGACACGACTCGATCTGTATCGAGGTTGGGGAAGAAGCACAGGTTGAGGAAGACGCACGGGGTTGAAGAAGGCGAGGAAGCGGGAAGCTTCGTCCTTCCAGCGCTGTCGCGAGCCATCACCATCACATTCTCTCTCGAGCTCGACCGACCGCAATGGGCCGGGTGCTGGTCATATTCACCGTTATGCACTTCTAAGCCGCCGCGGAGGCGCTTGCATCCTGCTGCTGCCGGCTGGGTCGACGCTGGCATCTGCACGACCCGAGAACCGAGAGCCTCGCACTGCAAGAGACAAGGCTACCGCGACGACTGGGGAAGACTCGAGGCGACGACCGACCGACCGAATGACCGGCCGGGAGGATCGCGAGCGCGTCGACAGCGCAGCGAACCGCACTAAAAGCCTCGGATCAACCACCGGTACGCGCTCGCCGTCTGGTTCGCCCGTCCGATCGATCGACCGATCAATCGCCGCGCGATCGCTGCCGTAGTCCACCGCCGCCTACATGTAGGCGCTCTGCTGCTTGCACTGGTTGAACTGGTCCAAGTAGAATTGGCACGAGCTGATGTCGTTCTGGTTCACGTTGAGGCAGTCGAGGAACGCCTTCTGGTCGCGGAAGCACACGGGCGCCTGCGCGGCGGGCTCCGCGGCCTGCGCCACCGGCGCCTCCGTCTGCTGCTGCTCGGCGTCCGAGCTGCCGCCGAACGAGTTCGCCACGGCACCGACCGCGCGGTGCGCGATGGCGCTGCCCGTGCCGAACGCCATGCCCTGCGCCACCGTGCCCATGAGTCCGCCGAGCATGCCGCCGCCGCTGCTCTGCTGCACGGGCGCCGGCGCCGGGGCCGACTGCGTCTTCGCAGGCGCGGGCGCCGGACGCTTGGGCTGCGCGGGGGCAGGCGCGCGGCGAGCCGGCGCGGGGGCAGGGCGAGACGAACGCGAGCGGCCCATACTTGCTTGTTGTTGTTGGTGGTGGTGGTGGTGTTGCTTGACTTTCTAGAAATGAGTGAGTGAGCGGCCAAGACTCCATCTATTTCGAGGGGAGCCATCGCAATTCAATTTCGAATCGGGGAGGGCTCGCAATCAAGTAATGTCTTTCGTGTCGGACGGTCCCGCAATCCATCCAATATCATACTGAACCCAAGTCAGCAATATACAGCAGTAAAATCCAAAACGTAATCAAAGAATGATGGTTCCTTATGAATGTGAGACGACGTGCGGATAGTGAATGGAGTAATTCTATGCGCACGTCTTTCGTTAAAGGACCAGTATTTTTGCCACTTCAAGAAGCACCCCACGGAAGTGTCGTAATATTTTCGATGACGCTTGCTCCCCGTTTACTCGTGCCTCGTTGTCAAGACATCCGCTTCGAGACGCGCCATGCGCGCCGCCAAGCGACTCAGCTGCGTCTCCAGGCCGTCGAAGCGCGCGTCGACGCGGTTCTGCAGCGCGTCCAGCTTGGCAACAATCGTAGCGAGCAGCACACTTGAAGTTGCCGAGTCCACAGAGATGCGACGAGCACCAGCTGGAGCGGCGCCATCGCCGTCGTCATCGGATCTTATGAGAGTCGTCGTCGTCGCCCTGCTGCTCGCACCCGACTCCAAACGCGAGGACGCAGCAGCAGCTTCCGATGCTCGCATCCTCTGCGCTCGCGCTGCCGCCCCCGCCGCTGGTAGCTTGAATTTGCTCAGATGCAGTTGCTGGGGCTCACGTGCCGCAGCGACCGCGCGGAAGAACCCGGACGTCTTCGTCTTCTCCGTCGACGCCACTTGCAGGAACGGAGACCTCGCACCGACAAAGAGCCCTCTGCAGACGTGCGTCGACGGGAGCTCCTGTGGTTCACACCGCGCACCAAATGCAGCGTCGTGGTGAGAGAAGCAATGCTTGACCCGGCGATGACGGCAAGCGAACGCACCAGTTCGCCAGTCAACGTGACTCTCCAGCCTGCGCTCTCGGGCTTCTCCACGCGCGCGACTGCGATGCGGTTCGTCAGCGTACTCCCGATCACGACGCGCGCGTCCTGTGAAGGTCCATCCATTCACCCGCCTTCGTCAGCAGCACGCTCTACCAACCACACGGGCGAACGACCATGAACGCGCTCGTCGCCTCGGTTCATACCTGGACGAGCAGCTGATCTGGTGTTGGCAGGCTCGGGACCACCACGCTGGCCGCGAGGCGCCACTCGATTCCCTCGCTGTCACTGCTGTGGCGAGTGAGAACTAGCAGGTGCGACGCTGGGCGATGTCCTGGAGGTCGCTGCTGTGCAGCATCCACGAAGGAGGGTTAGCGTCGTCACGACAACCAGCACGGCGCTTGCTGGACGCTGCGCACCTCGGGACGGTCAAGGATCCGGAGAGAGCTCATGGCGTCGGACGACGCCGTCACGCGCAGCGACGTCAGATCCACAATCGCGTCCGCTGGCGTTGGCGTTTCGACGAATCGAACACTCGGAGTGGCAGAGGCTGACTGCGAAGACTGCGAGGACTGCAAGCTCGAGACGAGTTGCAGCGACTCGTGCGAGCGCCGCTCTTGCAGGAAGAATGCGGCTGGTTCGGCTGCAGACACTGCTGGGCCGAGGGCGTCTTGGAACGCCAGCGGCGTGTCCGTGGTCAGCACGCACACATTCGGAGAGACGCGCGCCACGGCGGCGATCCCTCCGAACGTGCTCTGCTCAGTGAGAGGCTTTTGCTGGTCCAGCTCGAACGTGGTGATGCTTGGCACTGACGAGAGCAACATGCTCGTGTCGCTCCAGGACAGGTCGTACGCAGCGGAGCTCGTCGCGCTGGCCACGCAAGCAGCAACTCTGTCAGCGCACTCATCGCTGGCGTCCCCGAACATACTACCACCACTGAAACTCACGCCGTGAGCGCCAGTCCGCACGAGCTCCACGAGCACGTCTTCCACACTTGCCGACGCCGCTCCAACGAGAACACGCTCTTGAGCGGTGGTTGTGCGTTTGCCCACATGAGCTCCTTGTCCGAGTAGATCTGCCACCGAGTGCATGTGGTTAGCGGTGTCTCTCCTCTCCCTCTGCAGAACTAATGTGCAGCTTGCACCACACCGCATGTGTGCTCCGTACCAGCAGCAAGTCGGCGACCGGGTTCCACGCCATCCCCCGGATGCTCTGCTTGGTTACGATGGTCGTCACGAATGTCGCGCGCAGTGGGCTGCGCGAACGCTGAGTCAGTGTCTGCAAGAACACCCGCGCCTTTCAAACGTCCCGACTCGCGCCGCTACGCCACACCCACCCAGTGTCGCCTCTCGCGACCTCCCAGATCTGCACGCCACCTCCACGCGCCGCCGCCGCCAACAGACTAGTGCCAGTCGCACCACTGGACCACGAGACGAACTGGATCGCAGACACGTCGCGGCTCGGCTCGCACAGTGTCACGCGTTCCGCTGGTCGCTCGCGCACTTCGTTGAACACGAGTGACTTCTGCTCGTCACTGCCGCCAGCGAAGCGCGTGAGCTCCACGCCACCGTCCGCGAGCGGCATCGCTGCCACATGCAGCGGCGCATGGTACGCTAGCGCAACGCAAAGGGTCTTGCGGGTTAGAACTGGCGCGCGAGAGCGCAGCAGGCAGAGGGAGGAGCGGAGAGCGTGCCTTGGAGCAGCGTGTTGATCTTCGAGGCGGCGGCGCTGCCGCACCACTCGCGAGGACCAGCGAGCATCCTGCTTCACGCTCTTTGCGTGTTGAGCATGTAACCTCGTTTTCATCACTAGCGAATCCTTCCATTTGATGGTGTGTAAATAATTATTGACAAATATTGTCGAAAGTTATTTATAAAATTTAGACTTGACTTTGGTGACTGAAAAATACATTTTGGTGCAAAATGTTAAGCTTGCAGTTTGCCTTTGTACCACTTGGCGTGGTACATAGGCAAATTATATTTTTCACTGATAATGTGATAGTGAGTAAAATGAGGTACATCCCAGAGTGTCAACTCGAACCCATGCAAGAAGAGAGCGAAGCGGAGGTCGGCGCCGCCATGTTACCTCCTCAACACGGCGGAGGCGGCGGCGACAGGAACACCAACCACAGCGGCGATTCCCACCCACATCCCACCGCCCCAGAGCTGCGGCTGTCGATGAGCGACATCCCCATGCTCGAACGCTCGCCGCAGCGGCTCAGCGCGAGTGGCGACAGCTCCTGGGGGGGCAGCTTCTCAAGGGCAGTGCGCGCCGCCTCCAACCGGACGCTGCACGCACTGCGGCGCGACAGCGAGGTCGCGGGGTCCGCCGACCTGGAAGCTGGCAATGCCCGCGACAGCGAGAATGCGTCTCGCGGCCGTGCGGACAGCGGCGCGGGGTCGTCGACGGCATCCGGCAGCAGTCGCGCAGGCTCCGTACCGCAGCTGCTGCGGTCCGTGGCGAGCTACCTCGGGCTATCGATGGAAGAGACGTTCCTGTGCCAGATCTGCTTCGAGAACGTGCCGCTGACGCGGTCATTCCGGCTGCGCGCGTGCGGGCACCGCTTCTGCGAGGCTTGTCTCGAGAACTACCTGCGCTTCAAGGTGGGCGAGGGCCAGGTGTACCCGACGTGCTTCCACGAGCGTGACGGCGAGCCGCCGTGCGCCGAGCCCATCGCGCCGGAGGATATCAAGGCCGTCGTGACGCCCGAGTCCTGGGCCAAGTATCTCAAGTTCCGCTTCAACAAGGAGCACGAGAACGCGCGGCAGTGCCCGCACTGCGACCACTCGCAGATCTGCCGGGGCAGCGCCGAGCCCGAGTGCGTCTGCGAGCAGTGCGGTGGTGAGTTCTGCTTCGTGCACAGCACGGCGCACCGCGGCCGCTCGTGCGCCGAGTACGAGAAGAAGATCGTGGCGATCGAGAAGCTCAACCACGCGATGATCAACGAGATCTCCAAGCCCTGTCCGGGCTGCGGTAACTTCGTCGAGAAGATCGGTGCGTGGCTACTGCGTGCAGTAGAGTGTGCACGGGGGAGCAGCAGGAAGCTCACGAGATGAGGAGTGTGTGAATGCTGCTCGCGTTGGACGGAACAGGCGGCTGCAACCAGATGAAGTGCGTCGTGTGCAGCACGAGCTTCTGCTGGATCTGTAGAGAGATCATCGACGACTCGGTGTTTCCAGAGCACTTCCAGGTGCGATCTCCTGTCGCTGGTCTATGCGGGGGTGGGTGGTGGTGCGGGGGAGCTCACGACACCGGCCGGATGGCGCGCAGTGGTGGAACATCCGCGGGTGTCCGGGTAATCAGATGGCGGAGGTGGAGGAGCAGTCGACAGCGCACACGGCGTGGCTGCTGCTCCTGCGCGGACTCTTCTTGCTCGTGTTCGGGCCGCCGGCGCTTGTGCTCGCCGTCGCGTTCAGCCTGCTCTGCTGCTGCTGCGCGCCATGCGCCAAGATCTTCGACACGACGCACCGCAACGCGTTCACGACGTGTCTGTGCGCATCCGGCTACCTGCTGCTCGCGCCGTTCGTGCTGGCGGCGATCGTCGTGTGCGCGCCGTGTCTCTGCTGCGTCTACTGGTTCGACCCGGACGCGTTCTCCCGCGACGGTGCGCCGGCGGCGTCGGACGTGAGCACGCAGGAGTCGCAGATCGACATCTCGCCCGACGGCGGCGCCGACTCGGTCTTCCGCGTCTCGGTCGCCTGACGCACGCCGCTCTTCACTATTTAACGTCGGTCTTCCTCCTCTCGCCACTGCGCTCGACCATCGCATCGTCATGTGTATGTTGCAACGCAAAGAGCTCAGCAGGAGGCGAAAAGCTCCACATCAGATGACGTTCAAGCGCCGCCCGCGATCGGAGGAGCGCGCCGACGCTGTCGCGATCCAAACAGACCTCATGGGCGAGGGGCTCACGACCTGCTTGGCGTCGCTCCTCGCGCAACTGGTGAGCAGTGAGCGTGGCGGCCAGCTTGTGGTGTTCCAGGTCTACCCGCTGTCGCTCGACTACGTGGAGCTGATGGAGCGGACTGCGCGCTCCGTGGCTTCGCGTACGCCGAGGTGTTCGTGTCGTTCCCGCACACGACCACCGCCAAGAAGTGGTTCTTCTGCGTGGAGGCTGGTAGCACAACTAACAGCGCCGCTCTGAGAAGTTCTGGCAAGCGCGCGAGCGGCGGGTCTCCCAACGCGCTGTGCCTCTTCGGTCAGCGGTTCGGCCGCACATCCGTGTGGCACCTGCTCCGGTACAGCGGCGAGAGCAGCGCCAACGTGGCGGCGATGCGCGAACGCCTCAGCAAAGAGCACGTGAGAACCGCGTGGCACATTTGGCGCAAGTTCAGGCGCTCGGTCAAGGCGCAGGCGCAGGAGGCTCCGGCGCACGCGAAGGCGAAGCGATCGCTCGCGCTCTGGAGCAGCGACGCGGTGGTCGGGAAGGCGCTGCAGCGCGTGTTCACACCCGTCCGCACTGCAGACGTCGAGGGTTGCAACGCGCGAGCGAAAGCGGTCGCGTACGAGGCGTTCGTCGCGCGGATGGACGAGGTCGTCGCCATCCTCCACTCGGTGCGGGATTGCAAGGATATCGTCGCCTGCTTCCGCTTATGTGCTGATCTCTGTGTGTGCGTGTTCGCGGACTCGGTGAAGGCGTACACGGAGGTAGTGGAGATCGAGCACTCGGTCTCCCAACAGAAGCAGCAACAGCCGCAAGAGTAGACGAACGATGTTTGGCGCGCTGACAACGCTGTTCTGCGGTGGACGATTTCGAGCCTCTCGTCGATCTCATTGACTGTGCTCGTGACTGCCGTTCGGATTGGATCGGGGCGGCACTGCGCCTTCGGGTCGCTGACCCCGAACTCCCAACAACAGATCTCATGAGGCCTTGATGCGCTCGAGTGCCTTCTTGCGCGACGGCCGCATCAAGCTGATCGTTCTCGCCACGGAGCCGATCTGCTGTTGTTTCAAGAAGATGGCTGCAACACCTGAACTGGAGGCTTCAGTTCGTCCCTCGATTTTTTCGCTAGTTTAAATATATATAGTGACAAATTCGAGGGACAACGAATCATTCACTGGTGGCACGCACTCGAAGACTCAAGCGAGGTCGTAGACTTGACCTCGCTCCTGCTCCACGACTCGCAGCAGCAGCAGTAGCAGCAGCAGCCATGGCCGCAGCGCTCGACGACCACTCGCCGGACGAGATCTTCTGCAGCAGCGAGGTCTTCGACATCGACTTCCACCCGGCGACCGACATCGTGGCGCTCGGCACCATCTCGGGCGTCGTCCAAGTGTGCGTTCTGCTTGTGCCTCTGAGATGAGATGGGAGGCCCGACCGGGGAGCTGCTCGACTGACTCGGCGCGTAGGTACAAGTACTCGGAGGAGGCGAACACACAGGTGCTGGAGCTCAAGCACCACCTCGACGCGGTGCGCGGCGTCCTCTTCGCGCCGGATGGGCAGAGTACGTGGCTTCTTCAGGCGCCGCAACGCTCGGAGTGGCGACCAATCCACTGACCTGTGCGATTGACGCGGTGCACCCATGCAGCGCTGTACACAGCGTCCGCGGACAAGTCCATTCGCGCGTTCGACACGCTGGGCAACGTAGTGTGGGCGGAGCTGCGGGCTCACGAGTGCGTTGCGCTACGCTCGCTCGCTTTGAGAGGCTGCCTACTATGAGCTGTCGACGCTGACAGACGCTCGCAATGCGCTTGACTCGTAGCAACGCCGTGAACCAGCTGCACCAGCTCTCGCAGAACGTCTTCTCGAGCGGCGACGACATGGGCTGCGTGAAGATCTGGGACACCCGCCAGCACCGGTGCCTCGCAGAGTTCAAGGAGCACACGGTGCGTCTGCTCGTCTGATCGTGGTCGCTCAAGCAGGAGGCTGCCGCGCGCCGGAGAACTCACCTCAGCGTTTGACGCGTCCGGCGACAGGACTTCATCTCGGGCTTCGCGACGAACCCAGCGCAAGACCACCTGCTCGCCACGAGCGGCGACGGCCGCCTGTCGGTCTACGACCTCCGCAAGAACGTGCTCGCGGGCAAGAGCGACGAGCTGGACGACGAGTTGCTCTCGGTTTCAGTCATCAAGAACGGCAAGAAGGTCGTGTGCGGCTCGCAGGACGGCGTGCTCGTGGTCTTCAGCTGGGGCACGTGGGGCGACATGTCGGACCGCTTTCCCGGCCACCCAGACTCGGTCGATGCCATGCTCAAGGTCGATGAGGACACCGTGCTTACCGGCTCGAGCGACGGCATCATCCGCGTCGTGCAGCTCCACCCGAACAAGCTGCTCGGACTCATTGGCGACCACGAAGACTTCCCCGTCGAGGTGCTCAAGTTCTCGCATGACAAGAAGCTCGTCGGCAGCGTCTCGCACACCAACAAGGTTCACTTCTGGGACGTCGGGTACCTCTTCGACGACGACGGCGGTGATGACGACGACGAGGAGGAGCTTGCAGGTGACGACGACGAGAACCTCGAGATGAAGCCCCCCGCGCCGACCGAGGACGCCGACATGCAGGACGTGGACAGCGACGACTCGGACAGCGATGACTCGGACACGGCCGGCGCGTACACGGGCGGCCGGCGTGTGCTGCCGACCGCGAACGAGAAGTTCTTCTCGGATCTGTAGTCGCGCGAAGAGCGTCCGTTTGTTCCGCTTGGTGTCCGCCGCGTGCTGCTCGCGCTTGGTTCGGGGTCTGGGTGGAAGCTCGCGATCTCACTTCCTGAACAGGTCGCCGGTGCTGCGTCGCTCCGGGTCGGCGAGAGAGTCCGCGAGCTCCTGTGCGCTCGGGCGGGCGTCCGGGTCGTGGCGCAGACACGCGAGCGCGATCGAGCGCACGAACACGGGGCACGCGGGCGTCAGCGCGGGTCGGATCTCGTCGTTCACGACCATGCGCGCGATGCGGATCGCCTGCACGTGCCTCCCGGTCGCGTCCTTCTCGTCCTCGTATGGCAGCTTGCACGTGTCGATCTCGGTCAGCACGACGCCGAGCGAGTACACGTCCGCCTTCTCCGAGTACCTCTGCGCCGTGATCACCTCTGGCGCGCTCCAGAGGATCGTGCCCGCCGGGTCGGTCGCCGCCAAGTCTGCGCGCAGGCTGTCGACCGCGCACGCCGCGCCGAAGTCGCACAGCTGCGGCTCCGACGTAACGTCGTCCACAAGGATGTTGCGCGACTTGAGGTCGCGGTGCATCACGGGCCGCTGCAGCCCGTGCAGGTGCGCGAGCGCCTTGGCGACCCCGAGCGCGACGCGGAGCTTCTCCGCTGTCCACGTCCAGCGTCGGCCTCGATGCCGCAGCGCGCGCAGCAGGTCGCCCCCCGCCGCATGCTCCATGACCAAGACGAGGCTCTGGAACGACGTCCACGCGACACCGAGGACGCGCACGACGTTCGGGTGCACCAGCGCCACGTGCAGCTGGATCTCCAGCGCGAACTTCTCGATCTCGCTCGGGTCGTGCATGCGCACGCGCAGCACCTGCTTGAGCGCGACCGGGTGGCTGCGGCCGTGCAGCCGCCCGGCGTGGATCTCGCCCGAGGCGCCTTGCGCGACGAGCGCCTCGAACGTCAGGTCGACCATCGGCACGCGCTTCGCCAGCACCGCCGGGTCGCACTGGAACGCCATCATGACCTCCGACGAGCAGATGAGGTCCGAGTACGACGCCGACTTGGCGAGTCCGTTGGTGGTGGTCGTGGTGCTCCCCAAGAGCTGCTGCGTCCGCGAGACGCCCAGAGCAGGCGTGAGCGCGAAGAGCGCGCTGCTCGCAGTGGTGGATCGCGCCAAGAAGTGGTCGCCGACCGACTCGTGCGGCGGGAGCTCGACAACCTCCGACAGCTTCTGGTCGGCGAGAGCTGTCGACATGTGCCCCCGTGTCCTCCATGCGCGCAGCCGCGCGAAGCCGCAGAACGCGGCTGCGATGGCGCTCAGCGCGGCGGCAGCGATCCAGATCGGCAAGGGCACGCCGTCGAGCGCAGATGCGGTCTCATCGGCGGTCGAGTTGGCTGCCGCGATGCGACTGCGGAGATCGGCAAGCAGCGGGTCGACTCGGCCGCTGGGCGTCGGCACGCACCAGTCCGCCCCCGCCACGTACGCGGTGCATGGGATGCTGACCCGCAGACGCACGGGACAGACCCCCGCGCTACCGTTGCCGTCGCCGTCGCCGTCGCCGTCGTCGTCGGCATCGCCTCCGAGCTGAATCGAGTACGTGCGCGCCGAGTGGCGGGAGACGCGTGGTCGCGGGATGTCCGTGTTCTCGGTTTCCTGCGACCACAGCGGCGCTGACGCCACCGCCTCCAGCGCCGAATCCTGCACCGCGCACCGCGCCACCTGCGCCACCAGACTCTCAGGACACGCCACCGCCTGCCACACGTCCTCCCCGCTCGATTGCGCAGTGCAGCGCCGGGTGCTGCAGCCGAGCTGCTCGAGCGCGGTGCGCGGCAGCAGCACGTCGTCCATCGCGAGGCCGCAGAGCACGAAGACGCGCGCAGGACGGCCGCTAGCGCTGCCAAGCACGTAGCCGCGGTCCCAGAGCAGCAGGTGCTGCAGGTTCCCGTCGAGCTGCTGCCAGCGCAGCGCGTGCGGCGCCAGCAGCGCGAGGACCTCGGGCGGCGCATCCACGTCGGCGGCGAGCGGTGGCGCCAGCGCGCCGAGCGCCAGTGCCTGCGCGATGCGCGCGGAGACCGGCAGCGCGGCGAAGGACATGGCCGCAGCGACTGCTGTCGCTCGCAGCAGCCTGGGAGATGCGGAGAGAGCGACGTCGGCCGCAGCTTTTCGAAGCTTTTGGTGTGAGACGCAACGTCGGAAGGCGCTGTCGTTCATGCGAGGGCGGTAGTTCGCTCAGCTCGCTTATCTCACTCGTGCGCGTCGGCGGCGTCAAGCAGCAGCAGCAGCAGCAGCAGCAGCAGCAGCGCTCGCATGAATGCCTACAGCTCCTGGCGGTGATCCAGCGTGCGTCGTCGTCGTCGAGAAAGAATGCTGCTCTTGGAATCTGTATGCCGGTCGCTATCTCAGTAGTGCGATAACCCAGGGAGTGCGACGCAAACACCTATCCCTACCCGCTGGCGCCGTTGACTCGCGTTCAGTATGGCCGGCTGGCTTCTGCATTATATTTTACAGCTGGGCTGTCTCCCCCTCGCTCTCGCTCGTCGCTCACGGGCTTACAATCGCACAGCACCAGGCGCCGCCGCCGCCGCTCTCGCCTGCCTGCCTGCGTGTGTGTGCGCGTAGTGCGTAGCGCGTAGTGCGGAGCGCGTCGACCCGCGCAAGTGCCTCCCAGCGACCACGCGCCGCCGCAGAGAGCGGGAGCCCGCGGACCGCCACAGAGCGCGATGAAGAAAATCTCGCGCAACAAGTTCTCGGGGCTGAGCCACCTGGCGTCCAAAGCGGGGCTCGGCGGCGGCGGCGGCAGCAACAACAGCAACACGCCGCCGTCGGCGGCGGCCGCGCCGCCACCGTCGTCATCGTCCGCGGCGTCCACGTCGTCGGGCGGCGTCGGCGGGCTGCTGCGCCGCACGACGTGGGCCGACAAGGTGCGCGAGAAGCTGCCGGAGCTCGGCGAGAACGAGTACGAGGTGCCGTGGGAGCGCGGCGTGCTCGGCGTGATCTTCCTCGAGTCCGAGAAGGGCGGGGTGCCGTACGTGTCCAAGGCCACCGAGTCGTGTATCTCGCCGCTCGTGCACGCCGGCGACGTGCTGCGCTGCGTGAACGACGTGCGCTCGCAGGACCACTCGTTCTCCGAGTTCTTCAAGATCCTCGCGACCATGAAGAAGCCCGTGCTGCTGCGCTTCGAGCGCCCGGCGTCCAGCACCACGTCCTCGGACGGCGAGGACAGCCCACTCGAGCAGCGCTCGAGCTCCGCAGTGGGCATCGGCGACCGCCCGCACGCCGGGAGCGACTCGACACCCAAGGTGCTGCGCTCGAACTCGGTGCCGCAGGGCGAGTCGCAGCCCAAGTCGCAGCGTAGCGCGTTCTGGCGCACGGTGTCTGCGAAAGACCCGCCGGCGCCGCCGCCGCCGATCGTCACGACCAGCGATCCGCGGGCGTCGTCGTCGGTGCGCACGCCCGGCGGGAACCTGAAGCTCCAGGCTCCGGCCCCGGCGCCTGTGAGAGGTACGTTCTAGCGAGCGTACAGCTGAGATGCTTCGCTGTGGTGCGTGGAGACTGACGCGGGTCCGCTGCTGACTGCAGAGAACGGCGGCTTCGTGGACACGAGGCAGTTCGAGGTCTCGCCGCGCATCGGCTACGGTGAGCCAGGCGCGGACGCGGACCATTACGAGTACGAGGTGTACTGGGAGACGGGCTCGCTGGGCTTGTTCTTCGGAGAGGACCGCATCACGAGCCTGCCCGTCGTCACGCGGTCGACGCCGAACGCGAACTCGGTCGTGCAGCGCATGGTGGCGGTGAACGACACGCTCGTGTCGGCGAACGACATCCAGTCGCGAAACTACTCGTTCGAAGCCTTCTTCGCGCGACTGCAGCAGATGAAGAAGCCTGTGCGGCTCGTGTTCCGGCGGAAGATCGATCCGATGTCGCCAGCTCCCGGGTCCGCCCGAGCGCGAGTGGCGTCGGTGACGGTAGAGTCCCTGCCGTCGCCTGGCGAGCACAGCGCGCGGCGGCTACCGACGCCTCCACGTCCGATGGCGAGTGTCGGCGAGCAGATGAATGGATCGCGCACGCCGCCAGAGAGCCCAGCGTACGAGCGCGGATCAGTTCGAGAGAGCCGCCGAGAAACGCCGTCGTCTGTGAGAGGCCGCAAGACAGAGCTCGACATCGACACAAGCGCGTCGCCTCCTGTCGCTCCGCGCTTGGCACCGACTCCAGGTGTGACGACGACGAGTGCGAACGGGAGTGAGATGTCCGCGTCGCGGCGCGCAGTGCCCTCGCCGCTTAATCTGGCGAGGGCTTCCGTTGCGATCGTCGCTCCGCGGACATCCCCGACTCTCGCAGAAGCCACCACGAGAGTGTCAGACCCGACTGCAGAGCGGACAGCAGCGGCTCCGTCATCGCTTGATCTGGCCGGCGCATCGGCTGCGATCGTCGCTTCCCGTGCGTCAATGAGGGTCCCGAAAGCTCCTGTGAGCGCGCCGGAACCATCTCCATCGTCGCGGGTGGCGGCGCCGTCGTCTCTCAATCTCGCAAGCGCGTCGGCTGCGATCATGTCGACTCGGTCGGAGCCGCGCCGGAGTGAATCCGGGCCGCTCGATCCGGGGCTCAGTCCTGAGTCGTCATGGGAGGGGGATGCGTCCGAGAGCAGGCGGTTGTTGCAGTCCGAATCGTCGAAGCAGCCGAGGCGAAGCACCTCGGTTCCATCTCCGCGCAGCAGCTCTCCAGTCGTTCAACGCCAGTCGTCGTCGTCCTCGCCGACCCCAACGTCGAGCTTCTCCCAGTCTCAGTCGTCGCACTCGAAGCGGAGTCGCACGCCATCTCCGCACTCGGCGTCGAGACAGTCTGAGCCGGCACTGGCGTTCAATGCAGCAGAGCCGCAGTCTCCCCCAAGTCCAGGTCCGCCGTCGCCAGTGGTTGCTGCTGAGAGCAGCAAGGACGCTGATTCGACGAGCTCGACGCGAGTCGCGCCGCAGTTCTCGTCATCGACGCGATCAAGCATCACGGCCGCGTCTTCTCCGCCGTCTTCTCCAAAGCGCACACCTGAAGGCGACGTGACCACATCAAGCGACGCCGACCATGAATGGATAGCGAGCCCGAAGGCGGCAGACGCCGACATCATTTCGCCAACAGCGATAGAGGGGCAAGTGCGGATGTCCGCGGAGGGACTGTCGATGTGGGAGGAAGAGGGCGTGGAGGCAGACGAAGACGCTCTAGCTGCGCCTGAGGACGCTGCGCCAGTTCCGCGAGCTTCCTGGGACGAGCCGCTCGACATCGAAGGCGACGACTTCGACGCCGAGGGCAAGGCACTCGACGACGAGTTCGAGTACTTGATGGAGAAGATGCAGGAACAGGCCAAGGCTTCTGGCGGCGGGCGGGCGTCGTCAGAAGATGTTGTCGCTGGCGTGGAGATCGACATCGCGATTGGTGTCGCTGTCGAAGCAGCGGTTCCTCAGCCGGCCGTCGGTGTCGCTGCAGACGATGCTGAGATCGTGTTCGTGCCAGCAGAGCCACTCGCGAGTGACCCGCTTGTTGCTGAGATCGTGTCGTTAGAGGCTCTTGGCGAGGTGGAGAGCGAAGAGGAGAGGAAATCGGATCTGGAGAGCGAGCTGGAGAGCAACGCTGACGCGGGGCTCTCGGACGATGGCTCGGACATGCTGGACGCGATCGAGCAGGACATCATCGCGGACATCGACGGGAACGACCTGATGCCGCAGGTGCCGAAGCTCAAGAGCGGGGGCGGCTCGTCGACGTCGTTGTCCCCGTTCAAGGCGAACCGAGCGACGGTGCACGCAAACCTGGCCAAGTACAAGCGGCGGCCGAAGAACTCGCGCGCAGTGACGAAGCTGCCTCGGCTGACAGAAGACACGGCGCTCACCGTGCCACTCGTTGCGCCGAACGCCGTGAACACGACGGTGCAGGTGCGCGGGAGATCCAAGCCGAAGCCGAGCATGCAGGACACTCCGGACAGCACGACGTACTTGGTGAAGTGGAAAGAGACGCGGAGTATCGGGCTGCAGCTGAAGGAGGTGCGTCTCGCGAAGGGCGTGTTCCCGCTCGTGACAGATGTGTGCCAGGAGCCATGCTGCGAGCTGCTCAAGCACGTGTGCGTGGGTGACGTGATCATGGAGATCAACGGCCGCAACACGTCGCTCATGGGCGTGAAGAAGACCGTCGGGTTCCTCAAGACGTGCTCGAAGACGACGCTGCTGAAGCTGCGCCACGGGCCCGGTTACGCGCCGCAGCGAGTGAGCGCGCTCGTGTGAGAGCAGACCGCGCGCGCGCGGCCGCGGTCTTGTCGAAGTGTTCCAGCAGGAAGTGAAGCGGTCGCGAGTGTGTGGAGTTTTGTGTTGCCTTCCCCCCAGTGCGTGCGCGCACCCGCGACACACGAGCAGGTGCAGAGTTCCCAGCGAGGAGTAGAGTAAGAAGAGCGAGCAACAAGAGCAGGTTCTCAACCGCCAGTTCAGTTCTACTGAGTAGCTGGTCGCGGGTGGGTCTTCGTTTGCTCCCGGGGCTCAACCGTGGCTCGTGTGTCTACATCGCCGCCGCTACTAGCTGACGCGGCGGCGTGGGTGTGCCGGTCGATATGCCCTCACCGCTTCCTCTCTCTCTCTTTCTCTCTCTCCCCATCTCTCTGACGCGTTCGCGCACAACCGTCACTCTCGCGCTCCTCGGTCCGCCTCCTCCCCCTCTCCTCTCGCACGTCGTCTAGTGCAGCGCCGCGAGGTTCTTCTTGATCTTGGCGATCGCCTTCGCCGGGTTCAGCCCCTTCGGGCATGTCCGCGTGCAGTTCATGATCGTGTGGCACTTGTAGAGCTTGAACGAGTCGTCGAGCGCGCGGAGACGCTCCTCCGTCTTGGTGTCGCGCGAGTCCTCGATCCAGCGGAACGCCTGCATGAGCACGGCCGGCCCGAGGTACTTGTCCGGGTTCCACCAGTAGCTCGGGCACGACGTGCTGCAGCACGCGCACAGGATGCACTCGTACATGCCATCGAGCTTCTTGCGGTCCTCCTTCGACTGCAGGTGCTCCACGCCCGGCTGCAGCACCTCGTCCGACTGCAGCCACGGCTCGATCGAGCGATACTGGTCGTAGAAGTTGTTCATGTCCGGCACAAGGTCGCGCACCACAAACATGTGCGGCAGCGGGTAGATCTTCGTCACGTCCTTGTTCTTCTTGATCGGGCTCAGACATGCGAGCGTGTTGCCGCCGTCGATGTTCATCGCACACGAGCCGCAGATGCCCTCACGGCACGAGCTGCGCAGCGAGACGACAGCAGCGTGGGTGGTGAGTTGCGCGTTGCCAGGACAACTGCGTGACGGCCGCAGCTTTTAGCCGCAGACGCACCGTCGGAACGTCAGCGTCGGGTCCTGCTCGTTCTTGATCTTGAGCAGCGCGTCCAGCACCATCGGCCCGCAGCTGCGAGCAACACACGCGAGGCGTCAAAGGAGCTCTTCCCAACGGCGCAAACTGCACCGAAAGTGTGTATGTGTGTGAGAGAGTGACGCACTCGTCGAGGTCGATCGGGTACGTGCACTCGTACGGCTTGCCCTTCTTCTCCGGGTCCCAGCGGTAGATCTTGAAGTACTTGATGTTCTGTCCAACGCACACATTCGTGGACGCAAAAGTGAGCTCCCCGCGCAATAATGAGCCGCCGACAAGGACGCCTCAAGCCGACGACAGCGCGAGATGGCAGCGCGCACCTTGGGCTTCGTAGTCGAGAGCTTGAGATTCGGCGCGGTGGACGAGAGCGCGCGCGCCGACAGCAGCGCAGAGGCGGCCGCCGGTTGCTTGGGGAGCGCGCGGGCGAGAGCGAGCATCGTGAGCGGGGGGGACCTGGGGGGTCGGCTCTTGGACTTGCGGCGCTGATCGCTTTGTGAGGGAGCAGAAGCTTTGAGCCACAGAAAATCGCACTTAAACGAGAGCCGCTCAACTTGCGTTTTACCTAACAAAAAGCGAACAAAAACGAGCCAAAATGGCTTCCTTGATTATCTCACTATCTAAACCGGTTCCGGCGGTGCTGAGTTTTTAACGGATCGATAGGATCCCCTCGATTTCGTCACTACCGCACCATCTGGTTTCTGGTGGTCTCCATCAGGTTAATAACTCCGAGAATGACAACCAAGCGCTCCGCGACGCTCAAGCAGTTCCTGCTGCGCGTGCACCCGGACCGCTTCCATCGCTTACCGCGCGTGCGTGCGTGCGAGTTCGCGCGCGAGCACTTTCTGCCCGCCTCCCTCCTTGCGCGTCTCACGCTCGCCTACTCCCTGCTACGCTCTCCCTGCAGGTGCACGATGAGAACCTGCGCTCTGTGCAGCTGCTCAACGCGTTCCTAGACGGCGGCAGTGGTGGCGGCGTGAAGCAGGTGCACTTCAGCTTGTACGCAGAACTCCGAGATGCGAGCGAAGCGCAGGAGCAGCAGCCGGAGGAGCAGCAGCTCAAACGCTACGCGGTTTCGCTCGGCGCCGGCGTAGAGACGCGTGTGCGCGCGATCCTGCGCGAGTGCGGCGTGCGCGTCGTCGGCGCTGAGAAGGACCCGCCGCCACAGAAGGAGGAGTCGGCGCGCTCAAAGTATCAACAGCAGCGTGGCAGCCGCTCCAGCTCCAGCCGCGACCGCCGCAGATCGCGAGAGCGCAGTCGCGACGACGACCGCGACCGGCAGCGCGACATGGACTTCGGCTCCAGCATGCACGACATGTACGAGCGCCTGCGCGCACAGAATCTTTCTCGCGCGCGCCACAAGAAAGCGGTTCACTCGATGAAGGACTTCCTGGCGTTCGTCAGCGCCGAGCAGACGCAGGTGATGCAGCAGCAGCGCTACAACGCGTGGCTCTCGATCCAGTCAGTGAAAGCCACGCTGCAGCGCGAGTTCGGCGTGTCGGAGGTCGCCACGAGCTGCGGCTGGGCTGCGGTGCATCTGAACGCGACGCTCATGGTGCTGCTCAAGACGCTACGCAAGTACACGCGCGCGCAGAGCGGTGGCGACAGCATGTTCACCCCGAGCGCGTTCCTTCGCGGCGTGAGCGTGGACATCAGGTGCGTCGCGCCTTCGGTGGTTCTCGAGGCTGATAGACCTGCCACCTCATGTGCTGACTATGCGAACGCTCCAGCTCGCAGCCGTCCGGGATCGATGTCAACGACGAGTATCGCGTTCACCTCAATCCGACGGACGTCCCGCTCCAGTGGATCGAGGTACTCGAGAAGATCGACGACGCGATGGTCAGCTACATGGCGGCGGCTCGCGACTCACTCGCAAAACTTCATTCAGACGCCGTCGCGGCGCTGGGCGGAGCCTCCGTCCCACGAGGACACACGTGTCCAGCACTGGGATACCGTGGGTTTCTGCAAGCGATGGCGTACGGGCGAACGACGCATGCGAGCGAGAGGAGTGCTGGCGACAGCTTGCAGGATAAGTTGGTGCTTGTCGTCGAGGACGACAGCCACGGGTGGCAGATCCTTCGGAACGGAGACGTGCAGGTACGTCGCTTGTGCTGGATGTCGTCGCTGGTTTGGCTGTCTGAATGGGAGACGCGAGGGCTCAGCCGCACTCCGCGCCCGCTTGTTTCGCACTGGCGCGCCGATGCCAAGGTGCCGTGCGATGCCTCGCTGGAAGAAGTCGAGCGGTTCGCAGCCTCAAATCGCGAGCGGATCCGAGAGCAGCGCGCTGAGTGGGAGGAGCAGCAGCGCGCGCTGCAGCAGATCGTGGCGCTGTGCTCGCATGCTCTCGGCGTGAAGTCGGTCACTTACGCGGACACGCTCCCGGCGGAGCACGTGATCACCGCGTGCGAAGAGCTGCTCAAGTTCGCCGCGCAAGTGAGTTTGGGCTCGGTGGATCCGACGAAGGTGCCTGCGGATCTCCACGGGGGCACCAACCGCGACCTGGCGTCGTATCTGCGAGGTCGGCAGCTCCGGATCACCCGCTTGTTCGGACTCGACCAGGACGGACACTTCACGCTTCCAGTCGACTGGTACAAGTGAGCGACCACACTGTGAGCTGCCTAGTGACGGCATCGGCACCGATCGACAAGTGTGAGCGCGTGGCTTAAATATGGAGGGTCTAGGGTGTCTAGGACGGAGCGCGACTTGGCTCCGACCGTCGGGGTAGGCAGCTGCTCACAGGTAGTCCGAGAACGCCAGGTGTTCCTCGGCGTTCCCGATCACGGAGCTGTGCTGCAGCGCGAGGTCGCGCGAGAGCGACGCGAACTTGGCTTTGAGCTTCGGCACCGCAAAGTCGCGGCGGGAGCGGCGGCGCTGCACGCCTGCACGGTTCACTTCCACGATCGACTGCGTCGTGAGGCTGCTGGTGGCCGCCTGCTGCGGTATCGCCCGAGCAGCAGCGCTCGAAGACGCGGCGTCGGCGGTGGGGCTGCTGCCATCTGCCGCCTTCGCCCGGACGTCGTCGACGAGCAGCACGTTGCCCGCGCGGGTGCCGAACAGCCAGTCGACGTTCGGCGGCGGGATCTTGTCCAGCGACTTGCGGCCGAGCGCCTTCTCGCGCAGCAGGTCCATCACGACGTTCGCGTTGTCGTTGAACTCGCGCAGTAGCATCTCCGGCGCCGGGATGTACTTGGACTGCGTATTGTTCGTGTGGTTGCAGTGCCCGCCGATGCCGATCACCTTGACGAGCTTGTCGAGCTGCGCCATGCCGGCGTCCGCGAGGTCCACGCGGTTCTTCACGCGCCGCATCTGGAACCGCTCCTTCGCCGTGTCCTTCACCGCCGTGATGTACTCCTCGTCGAAGAAGCCGAACAGGTCGTGCTGCTTGTGCTTGCTCGTGCACACCGCCTCGACGTACTTGGCGGTCTGCTTCGTGCACGGGTTGAAGAAGTGCGCCAGCTCGCGGTGAAGGTCCAGCTGCGGGCGGTGGCGCTGCTCCGACGATAGCGCGAGTCGCACCGGCTGCGCGATCCCATCGCGCTTCGCCACCGCGGTGCTCGCGCCGAGCACGTTCGCGACCGCGCTGGAGACACTGCTCGCGTGCGCCGTCTCCACCCCCGCCGGCACCGCGCTCTTCTTCTGGAGCGCGCGGCAGACGTTGCCCAGCACGTACTCCTCGCCGAAGACGCTCGCCAGTGACGCCTCCCACTGCAGCTGCTGCAGCTTGGAGACGTTGTAGCGGTCGAGCACCGAGCGGCAGTGCGCGAACCAGAAGTCGCGTGACGGCGAGCCGACGTTGCGCGCCTCCTCCACGGCGGTCGGCGAGCGCCGGCGCGCGTCCTGGTCGTCGCGCCACGAGTAGAAGCTGCGCCACTTCTCGGACGAGAAGTCGAAGCTCTGCGCGAACGCCGAGACCTTGCGGAACGCATAGCCGCTGATGACCAGCCGCCCGGCGTAGAAGAGCTTGACGATGTCGGTGTTCGACGCCTTGCCCGAGTAGATCCAGAGGAAGTCGTCCACCGAGATGGTCACCTCGCACGTGGCGCGTACGTCGCGCGCGCTCGCGTTCTTATGCGTCGTCACGACTGCGCAGGTCACCCACCACTCAAGAGTCAGCAACCAGTCGCTTCGTTTCGCCTCCTCCCTCGTAAGATAAGCAAGCGGCTGCGCACACACCTCGGTCCTCGGCCACCTCGACGGCGTACGAGAGCGCGGGCTCATCGCCGTCGCCCTTGAAGCGGAAGAGGATCGTGCCGTCGAACGTCGAGCTCTGCTTGACACTGAAGCGGAGGAACTGCATCACCTCCTCGATCTCGTGCTCGCGCGCCGCCGCAGCAGCAGCAGCAGCGGTGCTGGGGTCGTCGACAGCCACTGCGGCGGCGGCCGGCGGCGCCACCGCCGTCGCGGGCTTCGTCGTCGTCGTCACGAGCTCCTCCGCCATCGTTATTCGGAATGCGCGCCGAGAGGTGTAAGGGTGGTGGGTGTGCGTGCGTGTGGCTGTGGTGGATGATCAGCTGGTAGGTTCGATTGCATAAAATGTGACGAGAAATCCGGTATAACAGGGGAGTTCAAGCTCTGGATGTATCACAATATCACTTCAACACACGATCGGATTAAACAAGTAAATCAGATCAAAGAGTGCGGTAGCTCTTATCCGCTTTATCTTGAAATGTGTATGCGAGCTATTCGAGCGAGATCGATCTGTTTGGACGCGAAAGTAAGCTGGCTGCGAACACAGCTCGGCGCGTCCGAATGGAGCTGTTTGGACGTGAACGATGCTGGCTGAGCGAGCAGAGCGGACCAGGAGAGCAGCCATCACACTGCTTTACACCTAAAGGCACCGACTACTGCTTGTGGACTCGTTCGTTCGTGTTCGTCCGAGTTCGAGAAGCTCGCAAGGCAACGTGGCAATTGGGTTTGCACAATCCTTGACGATTGTACCTCTGGAGGCGGCACAACTAAAGTTCAGCTTTGCATTGACTGTACCGTTACGAGCGGCACATTGCGATCCGCAGTGCTCCGAACAGTGGCTCCTGTAACACCTCTGACGAACCCGTCAATGTCTCGTCAACACGCTTCACAGCACAGCGGTCACAGCCAAACGGCCTCCGTGTCTTCTCTTCATCCGCGTTCCTTCTGAACCTCTCCTACTGCTTGGGCTTGCGCGTCGTTTTCTTCGGCTTCAGACGCTTGCGCACAGCCTTCAGGTGCCCCTCGATCACGCGCACTTGCACCTCGTCCACCGGCTCGCGCGCCTTCTCCAACGCCAACGCGGACTCGATTTCCTCGCGCAGCTGCTGACACTGCTCCCGCGACAGCTCCTTCCCGCACGCAGAGCGCAGCAGCATGCTCGCTGTGATGCCCGCGCGCAGCGAGCGCATCGTGCTGGAAAAGTGCCACACGCAGCGCGACCGGCGGTACGTGAACCACGGCTGAAAGTGCGGAGAATGGACGAACCCGGTGTACAGCGCCTTCCACTTGGACAGCCGAATCTGTCGCGGGAGCTTCCGAGGGTTGACACACGCGAGAAAGCTCTGGGTTTGCACGTCGTGAAGAAACCAGCACGTCAGCTCTTCGATCCGCAGGCTCCCGTGTGTTGCCTGTCGATCGACACTGGAGCTGCCGTCCCGACAACGCACCTGCAAATCGAACGGCTTCATCAGCTCCGCGATGCTCATGTACAGATTTGGTCGCACGCCGTTCGACTTCCAGATCCCAAAGTACTGCTCGAACGGCTCCAAGAAGCGCTTCGTGAGTTTCCGAAAGTGCTGTTGGAACGTCACAGAGCGGCAAGCACACAAGGTGAGTGCCACCTCTGTGCGAGGAAGTGTTGGGAGAAATGGCAAACATACGCACACACCTTTCGCAGGATCGCGTTGTTGATCGCCGTGTACGGATCCTCTTCCACGCTCGCAGTCTGCGTCAGGTACACTTCTTGGGGACGCACAAGCTGTCGCAGAACAGTGGCGTCCGGGACCACATACGCCGAGCACCGCCGTAGAACCTGAGAACCATCCACGACATATTGTTAGCCTATCGAAAAGCACCGAGAGGTGCGTGAACAAGCTCAGACGACTATCTACTCACCCTTGCGCGCTCGCTCGGCTCGAACACGTCGAGGTCGACCTTCTTCTTTATTCGCAGCGAGATGCACTCTCGATTCTCGTTGTCGCTTGCTGTGGTGGCAACCGGTGAAGGTGCATCTGAACGAAGGCGGCAGACAAGTCAATCACACGCAACAAGCTTCTTGGTCGAGATCTGGGAACCGACAAACCTGTCGGGGACTCCTTCGGTCTTGTCGTCTCGAGAAACGGGAAGACGAGCGCATTCGGCCACCGGTTCAAAGACTGCGCGAATGGCGAGAACAGTTGGCAGTCCGGTGATCAGCATCAGTACAGGCAGTCTAGAAGCACCAATACCGCTGCTCGAACCTTCATGAAGAACGGGTTCGTCGTGCCGATCACCGTCATCTCGCTCGGACGACTAACGCTGTTGTTCTGGCGACGCACGAGCTCCTACGACAAGACATCCCACGAGGGTGAGTGAGCGGCCTTTCAGTCGAACGCTTACCCCAAGAGATCTGGTGCTCACATCGAAGTCCGACTCGTACAGCGTGTAGTACGGTCGGTAGTCGCCCTGGAACTTGAGTGGAGCGATGAGACTGGAGAGCACACAGCGTGAGTGACTCGACTTCACTGCCCAAAACCTTGTAGCACAAGTCCGCAAATGATGCAAAAGACGTTCGCTTCGCACCTCGTGAAGGCGACTGTCGCTTGGCTGCACGTTCTCGCGTGTGGCGACAAGATCACCAGACTCTCACCCGTGATCGCGAGCTGCCAGAGAAGCCAGAGGTTGCTCTCGAGACCAACGAAGCTCGAGTACAACCCAACGCTCTGTCAGAACAGAAAGTGAGCAGAAGAGAAGGGTCAGTCATGCATGCCGGCAGCCCAACTCGTTGGGAGTACGCTCCAACCAGAGCGCTTGCCTCGAACGCGGTCACTTGGTGCGCTCGTCTGGATATCAGCAGATCGCCGAAGGAAGGCGACGGTGTGTGTACTGCGCCGTCTCCGTTCGCTCGTGTCGCGCTCTTCGCATCTGCCTGGCTGCTGTGCGATTTCCCGTCTCCGCTTGCGTCCTCGTCCTCGCCGCCCTCTTCCTCCGACGCAGGGTCGTCCGAGAGCGATTGCTCGTCGCTCTCGACGATGAAGTGGTCGGAGGATGGAGGCGACGGCTGCGCGTCAAACGCTGCGTCCAGGTCTTCGTAGTCGATCAGCTGGGGGACGATGCATGTGATGACTGTTCCGGCGAGCGGGAGTACTACGGGTGTGCCAAACGTCGGCGTCGGCCTGAGGGCATCGTCAAGCACATACGCACGCGCATTGCAGCCTGTAAGCACATAGTCGCACACTGTATCTCCATCCACTCTGAGCACGCGCACCAGCTGTGGATGCCGTCGTACACGGCCTCGAGCACTTGCGCGCCGGCCGAGAAGAAGAGCGGCCCCGTGACGCGCAGCACGCGGTCGTACAGGTCCACGTACGGGCGCTCGCTCACGAGCACGAGCGCCTTCTGGAAGTACCCGCGGCTGCGACTCTCGTCGCGCTGCTGCCGGAAGAGCACGAAGCCGTAGAGGAACGCAGCGTCTCTGCGCAACAAGCTGCGTGAGATCGTTCCCGCCGTTACAGATGCTCACGCCGCGCTGACCGCACGGCGTACGCGTCAGCCGCCTCGCGGAAGCGCACGGCGAATTGCGTGTCGCCCTCCTCCTGGCTCGTGCTGTGCGGCAGCGCGAGGTGCGCGAGACTCGCCTGCGCCGCGGCGCTGAGCGCGCACGTCGGCGGGTGCAGCGCGTCCAGGCGCTGGCCGGCGTCGATGTCGAACACGACGGTCGCGAGCGCACGCAGCCCGTAGGGGTTTGGAGCCGTGCCTCCTGCCATGACCTGCTTGATGGGGTTGATGATTTTTGCGGACTGTACCGAAGTCAAGCGTGAGTGCACCAGCCGAGTGGATTCTCCAGAGGACGAGAGCACGCAGCGGTGCTGGGTGGACGGCGAGCGGCGGCGAGAAGCAGTGCGCGGGATTCAACACGCAAAACTGAGGTGGGCGATCAGTTCGGATCTGCTGGGTGAACAGCGTCGCTCGTCGAGTGTGTCGGCGAAGAGCTCGATGCAGATCAGCCGCCAGCCAGACCGACAAGATCGTCGCGTTTCAATGCTTAACACATGCTGCACATGCGCTACACGACTGCGCAAAGTGATGGCGCTACGGTTCCCAGAGCGTCCGGCGCGTCACTGGAGCACGCCGCCGTGCGTGATCGGCGCGTGCGCGGGCTTGCCCATTGCCGGCACGAACTCGTTCGTGTACACCGAGTGCTGGTCCACGCCCTTGTCAAGCACGTTGAGGTACTTGCAGAACCTGCCCACCTTCTCCCAGTCGCGCGTCTCGTTCAGCAACGTACGTGAGAAGTACGGCAGGGTGCGGTCGAAGATGAGGTCGTACGTCTCTGCAGTTCGCATGGTGGCAGCGTCCATGCACAAGAGAGTTAGTGCGACCCGCATGGACCACTCACAGCGCTGTGCAGGGACAGACAAGCGGACACACTGGTGCGGAGGCGAGGGTTGCTGCGGCACATGATCTCCCACGCGACGTCCGGGTGCTCGATCGTGATGTCCATCGCGCGGCGCGTGGCGCGCAGGAAGCCCGCGACGATGTCCTTGTTCTCGGCAAAGTACTTGTCGCTTGCGACGAACATGACCGAGCAGAAGCAGCAGCACCCAAGTCCGTCGAGCTCGTCGATACGCAGCATGCCCACTTTCTCGCCCGAAAGCTGCTCCAGTTCGATGCGCTGGAAGTTGGTGAACCCGATACCCGTGTCGATGTCGCCGCGCAGGATCGCGTCGACGACATTCATGCCGACGCGCACGGTGGTGTAGCTGCTCGTGTCGATGCCTGCCTGGCGCGCCAGATCGTCGATCATGACCTTGCCGAAGTGGCCGATGTACCCCACACGCTTGCCAATGATGTCCTTGAACTCCTTGATCCCGCTGCTCTCCTTGAAGATGAGTCCTAGACCAGAGGTGTCACGTGCGTGATGTGAGTTGGGGCGCCAGTCCCCGAAACAGAAGCACTGAGCGATCGAGATCGACTGCAAGTACGGTATGCCGTTCGCGTGTGTGCGTACCAGTCGGTGGCTCGTCCAGGAGCGTGCCGAACGACGTCAGGTCGATACCGCGCTCCTTGGCGGCGAGAATGTGGATCATTGCCTTGAGTCCCATGTTGATCGCCCCCGAGCCGACGATCTCGGTCACATCGCTCGGGTTCGTGGTCTCCAGGAGCGCGAGGTCGATGCCTTCCTCTTCGTAGAACCCCTTGCTCTTGGCGACGAAGATCGGCGTGTGGTACGGGTTCGCGTACCAGTTGAGCAGGAACGTCACCTTCTTGAGCGGAGTCGCAGGCGCCATCGCAATTGGAGTCCGGGGCGAGAGGTTGGTGGGCTTGCTCGAGACGAGAGAAAACGAAAAGTGAACCGATGCGAGCTCGCTGTCGATCCGGGGAAGCTGCGGCCGGCGATCTAGCTTGTCGGATGAGCTGCACACCACCGATCGATCCGTCGATCTCCGTCAACTGTCGTGGTCGCCGATCCGCCCGGTTCCCAGACGAGCCGCGCGCTTCGAATACCGGCGCTCGACATTCCCATCAACAACCGGCAGGCTGTTGATGCAGTTCTGGTCGTGTTCGACCTTGGGAAGCAAGCAACTCTGAGCCGGAGCTGAAAGCACCAAGCAGAGCGATCATGTTCCGAGTCCCCGCGTGTTCGCAGCTCCCGTGCGGCGCCGGCGTGTTTGGACGGCGCGCGTGATTGGAGCCCGAGTTATCTATCCTGCTCCGCTTTGGTGCAACGTTGTCAGCGTGCGTGTCGGGGTGAGGCGCGCGAATACGAGCGATTGCTCACACGAGCCGGGTGAGATGTGGGACGCATGCTCGGCACTCAAGGTCGGTTGCTCATGTGCACAGAGGTCGGTTGCTCACTTGCACACCCAGCAACGCATTGCGGTGCAACACTCGAAGCGAGTATCTTGCAGACGATTCCTGTGGCTCAAGATCGACATTTGGAGCTCGCTCCCTTGATTATCGCACTACTGTATCCCGAATCGTAGTATACAGAGCGCAAGTATAACCAAGTGTGTGTGGCAGGCACAAGCCATCAAGTAGACTTCCAGACACGACACGATGCTGGCGCGGGCGACGCGGCGGCTGCTGCTGGCGCCGCCTGCTGCTGCGGCGGCGACATCTCCTGCTCTTGCGGCGCAGCAGTGGCGCGCACTCGCGAGCTCCACCTCGCGGCGCTTCGAGCGCGCGCCGATCCGCGAGGCGCAGCAGCTGCCGGACGGCGCGCGTGTGGCTGTGGGCGGCTGGGTCAAGTCCGTGCGGCGCCACAAGGCCGTGAGCTTCGTGAACGTGAGCGACGGCTCGTGTCTCGCGGAGCTGCAGCTCACGCTACCGGCGGAGGACGAGGGCAAGCTGGCGGGCGTGGCAGTCGGCGCCAGCGTGTTCGCGGAGGGCGTGCTGCGCGAGGTACTCGGCGGTGCCTCCCGACGCGTGGAGCTGCACCCGGAGTCGCTCGAGCTGCTCGGCGGCTGCGACCCGCAGACGTACCCTCTGCAGAAGAAGTACCACTCGCTCGAGTTCCTGCGCGAGCACCTGCACCTGCGCGCGCGCACGAACACGTTCGGCGCTGTCACGCGCGTGCGCAACGCGCTCAGGTGCGATCATCGGTGGTCGAGGAGGAGAAAGAAGAGCCTGTGACAACTGACGACGCTTGCGCACTGTGGCAGCCAGGGACTGCACGCGTACTTCCAGGAGAACGGCTTCCTGCAGCTCCACAGCCCGATCCTGACCTCGAACGACTGTGAAGGCGCGGGCGAGCAGTTCCGCATTGCGAAGAACGGTATGGCGACTGAGATCGTGTGTGTGTGTGTGTGGTCGCTGGCGAACTATGTCGCTTACTGATGGCGTTGTGGTTGTGCTTGGTCATGCGCAGACGGGAAGAGCGAGTTCTTCGGCACGCCGACGTACCTGACGGTGTCTGGTCAGCTCCACGGCGAGATGTATGCTTGCGCGATGAGCAAAGTGTACACGTTCGGGCCGACGTTCCGCGCCGAGAACAGCAACACGACGCGCCATCTGGCTGAGTTCTGGATGGTGGAGCCGGAGATGGCGTTCGCCGGTCTCGACGAGTGCATCGATTCCGCTCAAGGGGCCGTACAGCGCTCCATCGCCCAGGCGCTGCAGGCGTGCCCCGACGACATCGAGTTCTTCAACAAGACGTACGACAAGCAGGTGTCGGAGCGCCTGCAAGGTCTCAGCGAGCGGGAGTTCGCACGCATCACGTACACGGAGGCGATCGGGATCCTGCAGAAGTCGGGTGTGGCGTTCGAGAAACGCCCGGAGTGGGGGATGGATCTGCAAACCGAGCACGAGCGCTACTTGGCGGAGAAGCACGTCGACGGACCCGTGTTCGTGACCGACTACCCGGCTGGGATCAAGGCGTTCTACATGCGCAAGAACGCGCCGGACGCGCAGGGTCGGGAGACGGTCGCTGGAATGGACCTCCTCGTGCCGAAGATCGGCGAGCTAGTCGGGGGCAGCGTGCGCGAAGAGCGCTTCGAGCTCCTTGAAGAAAAGATGCGCGCGCTTGGGCTGGTTCCTCCCGAGGAGAAGAAGGTAGCGGAAGATGACGCGGCGAAGACCGGCGAGTCGGGCGGTGACCTGGACTGGTACCTGGACCTGCGTCGCTTCGGAACCGTGCCGCACGCTGGCTGGGGACTCGGCTTCGAGCGCCTCGTGCTGTTCGCCACGGGCATGGACAACATCCGGGACGTGATCCCACTGCCGCGCTTCCCCGGCCGGTGCCAGCACTAGCACAAGCCGACCGGCGAGGCGATCGCCCCCCACCAACCGTGATCCATAGAGCAGCTCCCCGGTCGTGGCGCAGCGCAGTCCATCGATTACTTTGTTACGTTTCTCTCCTTCTCGTGCGTGGCATTCAGTTGACATACAGCGGCGCTCGGGCGTCTGCGCGTCCTCCTGCCTACTTCCGAAGCTGCGGCGCGTGCAATCTCGACGGCGGCAGCGGCGGCGACAGGAGTTGGTACTTGTGGGTGGTGGTGGTGGTGGGTGCGGGCGGCGTCACTGCTGGAAGAGCCGCGCTGTCAGACTGCTGTTCAGCTCGAAGAGCTTGTGCTTCTCCTCGACGAGCACCGCGTTCTCGTGCTGGAGCATCTTGTGGTCGACCTGCATCTTCTCGAGCTCGCGGTGCTTCGTGTCGACGTCGAGCCGGAGCGACTTGTTCTCCTCGATCGCCATCTTGAGCTGCGACTCGAGGCGATTTGTGTACAGAGTGTGACTGACGATGAAATTCTGCAGCGACGCGAGGTTGTCGCTCTGCTCACTCTCCGCGCTTGTCGTCGCTCCTTGCTTCGCACCGACAGGCGAGAGCAGTGCCTCGCCTCCGTACTGGAGCTGCGCTTCCGAAGACGACATCGCTCTCGACTTCTTGATCCGCAGCAAGATATCCACTGGGTCGCTGAATGTGCCAGCGAACGCTGCAGGGCTGCTCTCGTTCTTGTTCTCGCTCTCCGAGCTGTGTTGGGTGGCCCCAGCTGTGACTGGGATTCTCACACCCATGCTACGTTGTCCGCTGAGCGGCGACGAGTAGCCGAGGTAGCCGTTCGCGTACTGCTGCGGTTTCTCGCTGCCTCCGCTTGCACGCGCGCCGTTGCTGACGTTCTGTCTCCGAATGATTCGGTTGCGCACGATGTCTAGCGTCGGAAGCGAATGGCTGGTGCTGTACACGCTCACTGACGACGAGTTGGGTTGCCCCGACGAGCTGCGCTGGCTGCTGCTGCTGGTGCTGCTGCTGCTGCTGTGCGTCGTCGTCCCGGACAACTCGCACATTGACGTCGCGGTCGCGTCGCTCGGGGGCTTGTACGTCGTGTTGCCGATCTTCTTCGCCTTCTTGTTGCTCTCGCTCGCAGCGAGTGGCGAGATGACGTTGTTCAGAAGTGCCGACGCCTGTAAGTATTGTCCCGGGACCGCGTTGCGCTGCATCGGCGTGCCTGCGCCGTACGCCATAGCATGTTGAAGGTGCTGGCTCAGCGGGGCGATCACAACGCCGTGCAACGACGCATGCATGGACCCACCGCCACTCGCGGCGGTTGTGTCGTGCTGCTGCAGCGACGTCATCTTCGCTGCGGTCTCATGGGTCTCGTGGCGGACCTCTGCATCCGTCGCACGCTTCCGCTTGTTTGTCGGGGACGAGGGCGTCGCTTTGGCGCTTCCGATCTGCTCGTGACTGGCTGCTCTATCAACTGCGCCAGCGCCAGCCGTGGCCGATGGTCGGCGCGGCGCCTTCTTCCGCTTGATGAGCTGCAACAGCTCCGGCTGGCTTTGGCGGAAGTACGTGTGGCTGAACGTGCAGATGTCGGTCTTGGACTTGGTCCACTTGCGGAAGCCGAAGTAGTTGAGCTGGCGCTGAAAGCTGTGGAAGTTGGTGTGGTTGAAGTACTTGGGCAGGATGCTGTCCGTCACGACCGTCTGGTCCAGGATTTGCAGCGAGAGTCCGTCCTCCGACCACCGGATCACCTTGGGGTTCTCGGTCTGCAGGATCTCGTAGAGAAGCAGCAGGAACTTTGGCGCGTCGGGCTTGGGGCGCTTGCTGCTGTCCTTGAACTGGGAAGGAGTCGGGCTCGGCTCGCTCTGCTTCAGCGGTGCCACGCTGCTGGTGCTGGTACTGGCACCCACATCTATTCTATCAGTGGCATAGCTACTGCTGCTGCTACTGCTGCTGCTGAGCGCCGCTGTCACCGCTGCCACCGCCGTTGTCGCTGTCGCCGTCCCGCCACGCGCTCGCTCGGCCTTCATGAACTTGGAAAAGTGCGTGGCGATGGGCACGTCGTCCTCCGAGTCACTGCCGCCGCTGGACCTCCCGGCGCTGCTCGTGGGCGGCCGCGGGCAGCTCTCGCTGCGCGGCGTCAGACGCAAAGCGAGACGCGCACCGGCGTCTGCGCAGTTCTCGTGCGCGACCATCGAATCGTCCCAGCACGGATCTTCTGGCTGGCGCTGTGTACTGCTGGTCGCCAACGAGAGCGGTGCCGAAGGGGCTTCTTCTCGAAGATGCTTGGTGTGTCACCTGTGGAGGTGGTGGCCCTGCTGCGCTCACGACGCTGCTCGTTGCGCGCTTTCACACACGCGCGTTCGTCGTGGTAGACGCCGTTGTCGTCGCGGTCGTTGTCGCCGCCGCCGTCGTGTCGATCTCGAGCCGCCCCCTGATTTCTTCGGAAATGATGCCGAAATGACGGCAACTTAGCCATTCTCGAATTTCGCCTATATTCGACTTGATGTTCGAAAGTCGATCAGCAAAGTCGAATGGCTTCAAATGGTTGTTTTTAGAAAACACAACAATAAAATCGAAAAGAACGTTCCGAGAACCACAAGTGAATGTTCGAAAATTCGGACATTGAACAACCGAAATAATTACCAAAACAACTCACAATATTTCGACTTATTTACAGTCAATACCTCAGGACTGCCCAGATTGCAAACTTGAAATGATGCGGTCACCATACAACATCAAATTGTTGCTGTGACCAAAGTGAACCGTGCAAACTAATGTTCTGGGTCTACGGTAACCGAAAATTCACTTGACACTACACATTTTCGACTCGCCAGTTGCACAGGGCATTATTGTTTACCCTCTGGATTTGGCTTGGGATATTCTTGATTCGAATGTTATAGGACACGCTTTCTGGGTGGAAACAAGAGAAAAGAAGGTAAAAATGTTACCATTATATTCAAGATTTGTTTTCAACTCAGTTCGAACATAGCATTAGAATGACTTGTTCAGCTCCAGTAACTTTTCATTTTCGAAATCTGTCTCTATAAATCCTCTCTAAGGTTTCCGTTGTTTGTTTTGATGGCTTTGGCTTCGCATCTTAACGAATATGAAGTCCAAGTGGTTCCCTTACTCGCACATCACACATCCTCAAACCGAATTAGTCGCAGGCGACGCAGCAAACGAGGGACTGCAACCCATCAATCACGAGCGCGCCACACTGGAATTCGGAGGGCGAACAAAACTCATGATCTAAGCCGTGCGATATAGCGACCCAGGAGAAGCGGCAAACAGAAACCATGACCGCTTTCAAAACTAATGATCTAAGTCGCTTTTCAAAAACGAGATTTAATGAGCGGTGTGAATCAATACTGAAATGGCGCGATTCAAAAACGAGATCAAAAGAGAGGCTCACTTCAATACTCCTGAAATATCACACGTGATAAGTGTTTCACATCTGGGTTATAGCAGAGAGAATATGGCGCTCACACGGTATCATCGGCAAGGTGCTCAACAACGAGTCGACAGTCGCAACAGCGCCAACCATCACTCTCCAAACGACATCGCCTCATCCTGCGAACTGTGAGCAACTGTACGCCGCCTCCTCTAAAGGTCGCGGCGACACTCGAGTTGCAGTGCAGAGCGCGCACCTGCATCGTGTACTTGAGCACGTCGACACGCTCATGCACATGGGGGCGATTATGTGAGCGTCGTTCCTGGCGATAGCAAGTGCGAGATCGTGTTCCTCTACACAGTGCTCTCAGTGCTTATGGAATGGGTCCGCTCGAGCTGGAAGGAGGTCCTATATTGATATAAGGTCGGATTTCAGCCCCCGCTGTCATCGACCCTCGTTGATCTGCGAGATCGCATGGTCACCGCGGATCGCGCCGCTGAACATGGATTGTGGAATGCCCTACTGGTTGCGTGAGCACCAGATCAAAGAGTGCAAATGATTGATGACGCGGCGGCTCGCTGTCGCCCAATCTAGTGAACGCGAGGGGCCAACGCTTGATCACTACGCAACCACCACCGCCTGATGACTCGCCTTGCGCTCGGTGAACTCGCTTCTTCCCTCGCCGGTCAGACCACGAACGGTGACATCATCTTCAGATTACCAAGATCTCCAACCATCAACAACCAGTGACCACCCCTGCAGATCACTGCCTACAAGGTACACCGAGCAGACAAGGGCAGCCACCTGCTGAACCTCATGCCCAGGTGTGTGTTACTGCGAGCAATGGATGTCGCAAAGTGACTTGGAGAATCATCGGATTAGCTCACTTCCGCCCTACTTTACTACGATAATGGAGCAGCACTATGAGGCTCATGAATCACCCCTGCTCACACAAGCGAAACGAAAACGTCAACACCAAGGTGTTAAGAAATAACGATGTATTCTATGCGTGATTGTATCGTGAGGAGGGTGTCGTCAGCAACGTCGCGGACATTCGGGCGAAACCGCTCGCGGAGTACCTGTTCGACAAGATCAAGCAAATGCTTGGTGTTGCAACTTGCTTGAAAACACCACACCCTCCACAGAATGGCACACGACAAGTGCGACCAGAGCGTGAGCCAGAAGCCGATATATATCGATGTGCAAAGTGAGGGCATGTACTTCCTGGCTGGGATTTTCTGTGTGTGGCTATTCCCCAGAATTCATTTTCAGAATAGGACAATATGAACCCGAGGT
The DNA here is from genome assembly GCA_023333865.1 of Globisporangium perplexum. Lineage (NCBI taxonomy): Eukaryota > Oomycota > Peronosporomycetes > Pythiales > Pythiaceae > Globisporangium > Globisporangium perplexum. Next base: position 1,445 of record JAASFS010000008.1, on the reverse strand, counting down.
GTGGGATTTGTTGAACACGCGATCATTACAAGACTCGAATCAATAGTTGTCTACTTTGGTAATTAACCCAATGCATGTTTCTAATAACTGTTAATTGTATATTTTTGAGGAATGTAATTGTCACAGGCGGCGAACTTTCGGAGGATATAATTTACGTCTAACTACTCGAACAAGAAACAAGGACACATTACAACACCTTGGAAAACATTCTACAATTTCAAAACACTTTTAGAAATACGATTGGTGGAAGTGAGAAAACGTCGTTGTTTGGGTGTCATGCCATCAACCATGAGCAAAATAATATCGTTCGCACTCAGTAAAATGAGTGTTGGTCACGTGCATTCGCGTTGACCGCATCGTTTGCATTGTTGGTGTTCTTCTACCATCACCTGCTTGTGCAACCAACACTATCTTGTCCATCTTGTCTTGGTCAATACGAGAGAGTGTGCGAAAGACACTCTCAACGCCATACATACAGTTTTCATAACAACAATGCCAAACGTCAAGTATTCAACACGTCGCACGTCAACCCACAATGCTGATCGCAATGTCGAGCTGCGGCAAACATGCGACATCAGACATCGGGATATATCTGTCGTCAAAGTTGAACTCAAGTTGCGGAGTTGGCAGTTATGTGAGTGAAGTGGTTTTTGATATGTGGTGTGTGTAACCATTCAGGAAGTGATGTGAATCAGCTGTGATATGTGTTGTTTGTTGTTTGTTTGTATGTTGTCGTTTGTATTCCGTTCTGTGTTGTTCTCGCGTACTCGTACTGAGAGCAAAGAGAAGTGGTTATGATGTGTGTTTATGTTTGGTTGTTGTTGTTGTTTGCTTTATGCATGTTTGTGGTGGAGGGAGGTGTGTGTGTGTGCATGACTATATTGTTTCACCCGCTCTGAAGATCGCCGAAAGTGCGGTGTGAATGTGGGTGGCACAGATCACATGAACGTGGTTTTTGGAAATACAAAGGAGCGAAGAGGTTGTGTGAAGCACGTCCGGTCGCAGCGAATAAGCAAAAATGCAAGTGATAAGATGTGAATGAGAGAGAGGGTGAAGAAAGCAAATGTCGACCGAAGTGTGTGAAGAAAGGGTGGGAGGAAGTGTGAGGAAAGGGGAGGCTGACAGGGGGGTGAGAAGACGCGAGCGCGCCGCAAGTGCTGAAGAGACGTAGCGGGACGTTTGGCGGTTGTATATTTCGAAGAAGAGAGAAGAGCATAGGTTATAAGAGTGAGGAGGGAGGGAAGTACGACGGACGGACGGACGGACGGACGGACGGACGGACGGACGAAACGGGAGTGGCTGAAAGGGGTAAAGTGTCGAAAGTGGTTCGTTTGTTATTCCAGAGCCGTCCGGCGCGAAAAGGTGCTCCAGGAGGGGCTCGAACCCTCGACCTGCGGCTCATAAGACCACCGCTCTAACCGACTGAGCTACAAGAGCAGCAACCC